>VIAB01000239.1:14543-33538 GCA_009801035.1 Oophaga pumilio
GGGGGGGGGTCTTTAGACCATACTTTTCAGTTGGCATCTCTGATTACAAAGTTGTGATTTCTGATCAATGGTGACCTGGTGCTTTCGCACAGTATAGCTGATCTTCCCCAGTACATAATGACAATGCTTTCGCATAAGGTTTACTAGCTAAAAAAAGCAACCTGACTAATCTGCATGTTTTAGAATGAAGTTTGTGAAATCCATAGATCTTTCCACTCTTGGTCATTCAACCTATATCCTGGAATGTGGCAGTGGGAAGGGGGCAACAAATGTCAAGTCGGCTAAACTTACGTGGTATGACCTCTTTACATAATAATCTATTCCAATGTTTGGTAAATTAGGGCATATATTAGACAAGCTGTTATGACATTTATGTTGGCGCCCACCAAATCTTCTTGTTGCGACTCTTTCACAGGTCAACATGGAGCGACAACGTAGTGATCTGGTGTGATTCTGGGACTCTGGCTAGGAGTTTAAGGGTTAACTTTTATCATAGATGTTCTCAGATTCCTGTTGTTAACCCTGGACATTGCTGCTAGCTATGCCTGTTCTTCATTGCCAGTTATTAAGTTCAGCTTGACCTGGTCCACATACCTGCGCTATGCTCTTGTGTTGCTGCTTTGATTACTCTGATTTCTGACCTCAGCTTGTATTCTGACCACCCACTTACTTTCCAAGTCTGTCCCTTAAGGTGAGCTTCTGGTAATGACCCTATGTGACGATCCTCCACCTTACTCCACCGGCCTACATTATGGTCTCAAACCAGAGGCCCCTATGTAAGTCCAGATCCCTGTACTAGGATTAATGAGTGAAGGCTAGGGCAAGCCATGAATCTGGCAGATGGAGTGGCTAGCACTAAGGCTATTCAAGACCGCCCTATTAAGATCTGCTAGGCTACCACGGACAATGCCCTCATGACAAATGTTAACAGTAACCTTTTGGCAATACTGTACCAATGAGAGGTGCCATAACAAGACTATGAGAGCATGCTTTGTTCTACATCAAAGGCTTCAAATAAGGAGAAATGTAGCCCCTTATGCCAATCAGATTGTGGCACAATTTAAATTTTGAGGACCCCATTGCAAAATCTCCAATACGGTACCCAACTATTATGAGTCTTTATTGATATTGATCTCATACTTGCCAAAGGATCTTTTGGGCCCCCTTTGGCTTCAGGCCTTGGGTGTGACTGCAACCCAAGCAACCACCCACCACAGATATTCCCCTACATTCAGCCAAAGAGAGACACACTAGTTCTCCACTTGGGCTTTGTCTCCTGCATGAGACATAAGCTAGACCCAGAATGTGTTGGAGGCTCTTGGGAAAATTAGAGACCTCATAGACTCCTGAAGTGCTGGCAAATCTTCAAGGCACAGCATCAACCTCCCGAAGACCAGTGCTTACAGGTTTCCTGTGCATAGCAACAATATGCTCCGGCATTTGATCGAGCACCAGCTTCCGATCTTGTGATCAAGGGTGCACGTAACCTAAAATGGGGCATGGCTACTAGAAAAATAAACCCAGAATCCCGAAAAGCCAGCTGTAAAAGTTGGAAATAAAAGCCTCTTGAGTAAGCAGTTTAAGGACCACTCAAGAACATGGGCCATGCGACCGCTACTTCTACACCTCCCCAAGCTGCACCCCTTCTATGACTGCATCAGACCATGTCGTAAAGCAGGGGTCTCCCCATTTTGATTTCCCAGATGTTGCAATAGAGTTAGAGGGTCATAAATTCCAGACTTCTGCCTAAACAATAGACAATGGGCCTGATTTATGAAACTATCGTAGACGGATGTTGTTGCCCATCTCTATATTCTGATAGGTTACTATGGGCAACATTCCCAGTTTTGGAAGCCTAGCGTTTTAAGAATTTCCTTATACTTTCAACTGGAAAGATTTATGAAATTGACTAAAAGAAAAATGGATTGTGTTGCCCATAGCAACCAAACACATTGAAGCTTTCATTTGCTATAGTGCTCTATTGTAATTGGTTGCTAGGGGTAACAAACATCATTTTTATATTATACAGTTTTCATAAATCTACCCTCGTGTTTGTTCGTCGGTCACGTTCTAGTAAAGCGTAAGTACCTGCCAGTTTTACACGTGATAAAATCAATACTCCCCGAAGATCATAACCTTTCACAGTAAGCAATTCAAAAGGTCAATTACCTCAAAAACACAACCAATGACGCTGCGTGTGCCGCTCCTCACCCACATTCTCTTTTACCAGTTTTATAACAAAAATATATATTTTTCATATCATAGATGTAATCTGGCAAATTTTGAAAAATATTTTTTTTAAATCATAAAGTGTTTTCCCAACTATTGTATATTAGATCCATAACTGGGCCTCAATGCAAAATCTGCAGAAAGCGGCCAGTACCTGAATGTTGTGCCCTGGTCCTGGTGTGGCCAGTCCTGTTCCTGAAGTACATAAGGTCCCAGTGCGGCCAGTGCCTGAATATTGTCCCTGATCCAGAATCCTAGACCGGAGTCTGTCTCACCATAGTCCTAGTCTGTGCCAACGAACCTGACATCTGAGGTCAGTAACAGCAGTACCGGTGTCTGCCTAGGAGTGGTACCTGGTGGCTATCTGCAGCCCAGTCTGTCTCCACCATCAGGAGCTCCAGTGAACACCAGGTAACCGGTTAGCTATGTCCCTTCATTGGCAGGCCCGTTCCTGTGGCACAGGTGGGTCTACAAATCCGCTTGCACCACCGTTAGGCGTAACAAAACCGAGCACATGCTATAAACACATGCTTTAAATATGTCATTGAGAAACCTGAAGACCTAGCTATTCATGTTGGAGCCGAGCGTCAAGAATAATAGCTATTAAAGGGGTTGTCCACTACTTTCATATTGATGACCTATCCTTACGATCGATAAGACCAAGCCGCAGCCATTAAACAAGGTGAATGAGCTTTGCTGCTCCACCCTGTACACTGTTGATGATTGTTGGGGGTGCCAGGGTGTTGGTCTCCCACTGATCATATATTGATGTTCTATCCTAAAGATTGGTCATCAATATAAGCGTATCCTGTGTGATGTATATACAGCAGTCCCTGTGTCTCCTATGTGATGTATATACAACTGTCTCGGCGTCCTCTATGTGATATAGATACAGCAGTCTCAGCGTCTCCTATGTGATGTATAGACGGCAGTCACAGTGTTTCCTATGTGATGCTTATACAGCATTCCCATCATCTCCTATATGGTGTATATACAGCTGTCTCAGCATCACCTATGTGATGTATATACAGTAGTCCCAGCGTCTCCTATGTGATGTATATGATTTACAAAACTTATGACAAAAAGTTGACTGTTCTCCTGGCCGACACAAACTTTGAAAAGCAGCTGTGAGAAGCAACATGATCAGTATCACCTAACATCACAGCTGCACCAAAGAGAAGCAGCTCCAGACGTCACATTAAGGGTGAGTTACCATAATTAATTGTTTGACTAAATAAACCGGTAATTTTCAAGGTAATCATTTTTGTGTGGCCCACGAATGATGGTAGAATTTTCCAAATGGCCCCCGGCTGGAAAAAGCTTCCCTACCCCTGCCTTAGAAAATCCACTATTTTCATTTTGGAACATTCTGCATAGACGGCTGCTCCTACATTCTCGTCCAGATCAGAAAACAAATCTTCCGTGAAAATCTTCAAAATTGCACAAAAATAGATGCCAGAGAACACTCAGTGTAGAAGTTTCTCATTCTATTAGGATATTCTATTTTTAAGAACAAAAACCTAAAGGGATTAACTTGAATATTAATTGGTATGCAGCGTGTAGGCGCATGTTCACACTGGCCACTAAAAAGACAAAACCTAAGATAGAAACAAAATGAGTAAATAGAACTGTTGGTACTTATTTACTGTAGGGTATATGCTCATTTTGTTTTTATCTTAGGTTTTGTCTATTTTTAAGAATATAAGGGCTTGTCTTAATGCACAGCCTTAAAGAGGTTGTCCACTACTTAACCATTGATGACCGACACCTGGTATCCCTGCTGCTCTCAGAGGCGGCGGCCACCACCATACGGTTATGCTCAATTACGGAGCTCCTCCGTCTTCTGATAGTTGCCGCGGCCGGGTGCTGCACATCCTCCTCCTAATCCCTGCCGCGACCACTATCGGCAAACTGAGCAGCTCCGAAATTATGCATTTCTGGCCGGTGACACCGAGTGCAGCGGATGTCGGACACTGACCGATCAGACATTGATGACCTATCCTAAGGATAGGTCTTCAATGATAAAGTAGTGGTCAACCTCTTTAATTTTAAGGTGGGTTCTCTCTTCCCATAGATGACTTCCTCCGCAGTCAGTAAGACCTGTTATTATGCCTCGATTTACTGCTTTTTGACCAACGATGATTCCTGGTATTGGTAGAAGGATTCCTCTAATCATAAACTTGAGACCAGTTTGGCTCATGATTAGGTCGGGTGTACAATAAAAAACATATTGTCTCATTATTTTTCATGGGAAGATAGATGAATCTGCTCCGTGTTAATTAGAGACGTTGTAAAACGCTGACTGGGGAGTCGTTGTAGAAGCCTAGTTAGGTAAACACTTCGGTGCAGAGGAGCTGCCTATAAGAATAGATGTTTATTAATCTACTGCTAAGAGCCATTATTACAGGTTTCCTCCATCCGTCCCTTTGCTCGGGGAACATTTTATTTTCCCACCTACTTCATTAAATCTTCCGTCGTAATTTGTTCGCTAAGTGACCCCTTCTTCTAGACCTAGCAGGTGCTTCAGTAATTATCGCTTCCTTCAGATCATGTACGACAGATGGTGAATCCTATACGTTTCCTTTTCATTAGTGCTCACCGTCTTTATAGTGTATGAAGACAAAGGAGACCCGGGGCTTATTCTCATATTTCACAGCATAAATCATTAAATTCTGTTAGAACAGTACGTCTATTTCTCCATTACTCATGGGTGTATTAGGGTTCACACCCGCGCAGAGATGAACTTAGGGAAATATTTCCATTACGCTAATCTCCCTACTGAATTCAATTGGAATTTTCTATTGGCAAATGTAAATTGTTGGATCCATGAGTCCCCGAACTTCCCCATTTTTGATTGCGAAGCTACATTGAAGGGGCTGTTCCAAAAAAATAACTCCAGTCTTTGCTCTGTAGACATCATCAAGGAGTTTCTCCAAATTATTTCATAATTAATCAAATTTGCTCCAAATTTCCACCCAAAAATTAGGAATTCAAAACTGTTGGGTATTCAATTTGCACAAATTGTGAAACATTTGCTGGATTCTTTCCATTGCCATGAAGGGGTTTGAGTGAAAAAGAAGAATCTTTATACTCACCTTTCCTCACCCGTCTTTTGGACACCTCTGCAGCTCCATGGTCTTCTGTACTTCGCTTTATTCGGGTGCTGAGGCATATTAAAGGCCTGTGATTGACCTCCCCCAGTCATGTGGGTGGAGGGGGCGACTCACATTATAACATTCGTTGCCTCCTTCCTTCATGTGACTGCATGAGGCCAATCACAGGCCCACACTTTGGCCTCAGCGCTGGGACGAAGAGACGAAAGAACAGAAGACAGGGAGCTGCAGTGGAGGTGGCGTAGAAACAGGTGAGGAAAGGTGGCTATAATAAGTTTTTTTTTTATTTTATAACCCCTGCCTTTTTATTCATACAACATATTCTAAGAATTGGTTCTTCTTCAGGTTCTTGAATGAGTTGAACAAATTCCGAGACGCATTGTATGAATAAAAATCCCATTAACGCACATCCAGTCTCCATACTTTTCGCCAATGCCTGGAAATTGCCGCTTAGGTCTTCTCCATTATCCTAAATTTTCTCCCAATCAGGGTGTGGGTCAGCGCCCGGAGCAGGAGCCTATCTATTTGCCTCACGATTCACGGAGATGTGCCGAATCACAACTCACTCAGGTGAGCGAACACCTCCATTTGCTATTCAATTGCCCTGCGGTGTCACCTTTGGAGTGCTCCTTTCTATTATTTCTCAAGGCAAAGAAGTTTAAATTAGAACCAAATTTATTTGGTCCAATTCGAATCTGCCTGTAGAATTTGAGTCGATCTGCCCAAATCCAATTTTTGGGAGATTCGCTCAACTCTAGTTCCAAGTAAACTCTACAGTTACAGGTCACAAATAAACCTCAGTGAGGTCATTGTCCAATTATGTTAGTAATAGCCGCATTGGGCTACTAAAATTTTGACTTTGGTGTTCCCTCCATACCACAGGCATGCACTGGGACAGCTAAGGCAGAGGTACAAAGTGTAAACCCCATCAAATAACTCTCCATATCTCAGCTTCCTGGGCCGACTTTTTCATTTTTGAGCTGAATTAGGCTTTAAATCTCAGTGGGCACATTATAAAAGCAGCCGGGTGAAGCGTAATCCATATAAAATTAGGTTTAACGAGAGCTCAGAATGGGAAGTGACACTGTTGTGTTTATTGTCTCCATCCTGATTTGTACGTGGATGCAGCCCACATCGTACAATGCAGCGATTTATATAATGGGCCACATCCATCACAATTCTCAAAGCTTCTCAGAAACTTGTCGCAATGGTGTTGAGCCTTCTGTAAACACAGCTGCCAATTCACGGAGTGCTCTCCATGTGTCCGAAAGGGTAAAAGTGGAAATACAAAATGATGAAAGCTAAAGTGGCAGCAAAACTGGTTGAGCTGGCTGGTCTCAATATATCAAGAAAAATGAGGTTCATTTCCAGGAGTAATATTCTGCAGAAATAATACTACTTATATAGTGCCAACATAGTCCTAAGCGTTGTACACAAAAGAGCAGATTGAATAGGAGACACTGTGGTTGGAATTTTACCTGCCTGACAATCACTATGTCTATCACAAGTGCCAGGAAAGCTTCAGCCACACGCAGTGAATATATTATTACATATGGCCCCAACTGATTGGATGTATGACAAAAATTTCCCTTTTGGGAAGCTCTGGAGAGGAACAGAAGCGCACACAAAATAGGGCAATACCATCTGATAGAGAATGGGTATAAGCGATGGTGATGTAATAAGAAGCAGTCATACCCCTGAAGAGCCCTTGCAGGATGTGCCATTAAAGAGGAGAGACTGCCATCTGTTGGCCGGGCGAAATCATAAGGAGGCAAATTGTGCTGGAAGATTTGCAGGGGGAGCGACATTGTGTGCTGGACCTGATCAAGTGACCCACAGGAAGGGCTTCCTTGATATAAAAACCCTGCACGCCACACCGCAGACAGATTTGGTGCCAGGGAAGAGAGCAGAGCAGATGTGCTCCAGAGACACTGCTGAGACCAAGATGACAGGTGTCATCAGGAAGTCTACGCCACCAAGCTGCCGGTCACTGCCTGGCAAGGTCCGGATTCCCCTCATGAGAACTCTGACTTCCGCCTATGCTGGTCAAGACCAGGATCCACGCCCTGTGCTGGTCAAGTCTCCAAGTCCCGACATTGCCTGTCAAGAGCCAAGGCCTAGTCCTCTCCACCCCAAGCCTAAGAAACTTCCGTTGACTGTCAAACCAAGTAGATTCGCGGGGAGACTGTGACAGGAGAGGCACGCCTGTGTTTGCAGAGGAACAAAGTGAGTGAGCAGGTCAGTCACTTCCAGCTATAACCGAGTGACTTGGACTTTATATCTTGAGAAAGGTGGCGCTCCAGCGCAAAAACACGTTGGTATTAATAAAAACCATTTTGGAATCCCAAGGCTCTTCATTCCGGCTGCGCAGCCCGCCTAAACGTGCCAGCATCTAAAATTTCCCTTTTGGCATAGAATGGGCAGGTAGCGTTACATTATTTATTACAAGGATGGGCGTAAAATCCTTTGGCCAATGTATCCCTGCACGGAGGCCCAAACAAGCAAATGCAATGTGCTGCTACATTTGTATACTCTTGTAGTTACAGCAGCTTGCACCTGTTCACATTTGTCTCCTTTGGCCAGGAGGTGCCGGTTGAATTTGTTTATTTTGCAGTTGCCTTTTTCAAAAAGGCTCAGTTATGAAACCTGAAGATCAATAACCAATTTCCTCCGACTCCCTTATGTAGGAAACTGTGACCTCTCTGTAAATGTCAGAATTTTCTTATTTTAACACCCTGATCTCTCCATGAACAACAACCTATTGAAAGTTTGTGCACTCACATTTACTTTCGCCGCATTCTGCAAAATTTTTACCCCGTATAATCACAGAGGCAGCGGAGCTGATGGCACTTTGTACTTGTTAATCGTTAACCTGGTATTTTTTAAAGGCAGGACAGCACATAGACTTAAAGCCGAAAAGCCAATAAATCTAACTCACATAATGAACTAATCGCACTTCAATCGACCGCTCTAATCAACGGGGGTTACAAATTAGTTCAAATAAGCAATTGCAATGTAATTAGGTCCAGCAGAGATGGAGTTTGTGCATAATCGGGAACTAATCCTTTGTGTAAAGTAACTTTCTTGGTGTCCAGGTGTGCCCTTAATAACAATATAAGCTTATTGCAAGGAATCGGGGAATGAATTAATGAGGCTGAGCAGCCAGCGTTGGAAACTTTATTTTTTTCCTTCAAGCTATATTATTATTGCAAATTTTGTAAGTTTTCAAAACAATAGTGAAAGTCAGGTCTGAGAGCCTGTGGACTGGAAGATATTACCTTTGCTTTTTTTTTCTCCTTATTCAGGTTTTTCTCACATAACGTTCCGTACATATGGGAAGATAATATCAGTCTACCGAGTAACTTTGAAGGTTCTCTTGATAAGTCATTTATAATAGTGTAATCATTGCACCGAGGAGGCTTTTTTAGGAAATTAGGACTGGTAGCATTTCACCAGTAGACTGAGATAAAGGATCATCCATTCACAGGTATTCATGCGGTGTGCCAAACAATCTCCATTTCATTAGTCCACCTCCACTAGATGAACTGTTGGCACTTGACAGAAAGGGATCAAAGATTTATGACACTCGAGTCGTACCAAATTCTGATCTTCTAATCAGCTCGATGCAACGGAAACCTGAACTCATCTGACCAGGTAATGTTTTCCAATAATTGGTGATCGAATTTTTATTTTTTTTTAGCCCAGTTGCTGGAGAGTCGCTATCTTGTTTTTTTTGGATATCAATGGAACTGGTCATCTATTGTTAGAGAGCAGACTATCCGTGCTAAGGAACCATGTATTGACGTGCTTGACTGTACACCACCTGTTCATCAGAACAATCATTCACATCCACCTCTGAACTCTTATTGATGAACTAGGTCCACAGGATCACCTTTAGTTGGGTGTTTTTCCTTGATCATGTAATTCTTGGAATAACCATTCTAAGCAAAAACCCCACTCTGTTGGCAGTTTTTAAAACACTGGCACCAGCTAGTCTAAAACCAATAACCTTGCTTCATGTTGTCAAGGGTCACTGTGCATTATAGCTTGACAACTCTTAATAGGGCATCCATGGACAGGCTTAGGGCTGGTCACTCCATTTACCAAATCTCAGGGGTTGCACTGACTTACACACTTTAACCTCAACAAGGATCTGAACTAGTATGGGGCACCTACGTTGGATCCACAAAGTAGATGCTGGCCAGTGGAGTGCGCTGGCAGAAAATAGTCCTAAAACTATATCAAAACTTGAAGTTCAAGTGCAAAAACAAAATCGTCACGCAAAAGGATAGTCTAAAAACAGGTTAGCAATAAGAATCAAACAAGCTGAACCAGAGTAAGTATAAACTATAACTGGCATCTCCCATCGGTATGTGGGGAGTTTAAGTAAAGTGTGGTGCTGTCCCATTGGCCACAGCAAAAGCTGGTTACATTTACAGGACTGCACACACACCCATACTGCCAATTGGGTGGCACCCTAACATCTCTGACTTCACCTGTGCCACCAAGAGCTTCTGGTCCTGTTGACTCCTCCATCTCCTGCTCTGACCACAGAATAAATACGACAGTGCCTGGTGACAGAAGCAGATACCGCAGGGGCAGATCCAGGAGGCGCTTTAACAAATTCAAAATCGCTCACAATGAAACGGGTCAATGGAAAACTTGCTCACTTGGGTTCTGGGGTCAGGTATGTAATTTCCTTCCCGGGAAAGTGTCCATTCAGTGTATATTGAAATATTGCTCAGGTTAAATACTGCGGTGTCTTTATATCGCTTTATATAGTTGCTATATCCAAAAGGTAAAGTAAATGTTTTTGGACAAAAATATTTCATTCCGTTATGAAAGTATTTGACTCCCCTGTAGATAATTTACACTGCATCGCTTTTTTCCTGTATTCTTTACCATCCCGTGTATCCACTATTTGCAGCTCAATGATGACTGAGTGTGGCGGCTGTCACAGGAGAATCAGTGATGTCATTACCGCCACTGTAACAGCTCGGAGAATATCACAGTCTCCCACTTGGGGATTGTTTGATGCTAAAATATATTATATGATTGATGGGTCTGTGTCATTCTCCGCCTGTCAGAAGTGTTCTTCATATAGTAATGGTCCATCAGTCGCAATGCTGAGAATTCCTGCACAAACACCTGTCAGTATTTATCTTGATTTACGCTGCAAAATTACTCACATTAAAGGTGATTTTATTTATTTTGAGATCAGTAAACAGCAGAGTGCTCTGAATTTAGTAGACGTTCCAGACACCAGAGAACGTCATTTAATCTGATGGGACCTACAGACTCCAGCTGAGCAGCAGCAAATACGTCTCTGACCTGGTTGGTCCAACAGATACTCATCAAAAGTAGTAAATGCAGGTTACACCAATGGGAACTGCATCTTGAGAACGGGGCCCCATCGGATGTTGCGTTCAGTGGATATTAAACACCATAAAAATGAAGGGGAATTCGACCAACTCTGCACTAAAAGTAGCGTGTGTTAGGACCATGTTCTGGTGGGACCTGCTTCTGGATGAGGATGAGGTTTTAATGCAATGGGGGCTAAGAACTGACAACTTTTAGACCCGCTGCTCAACACTGGGGCACATATTTATTTATTTTTTATTATTTTGTTTTTGGGTGAACTTGATTAACCCCTTTATATTTGAACACAATTTGCTTCTGTAAACTCAGAAAGTGAAAGAGTTCATTTTTTTTACCAAGGCAAATCATGTTGTGTTTGCTTAGAGCAATCAGATGTAAGTTCACAACCGATAAAGGACACACGTGCACATTTTCTGGTTTTGCATGAAAAAATGTGGAAAACTGTGCAGTAATGGATACAAACACTGAACTTCAAATCACCCATAAAGGAAATCTGTCACCAGGTTTTCGTTGCAGAGCAGCATGATCATAGAATCATAGAATGGTAGAGTTGGAAGGGACCTCCTGGGTCATCTGGTCCAACCCCCTGCTCAAAGCGGGATTCACTAAATCATCCCAGACAGATGTCTGTCCAGCCTCTGTTTGAAGACTTCCATTGAAGGAGAACTCACCATAATCTCGTGGCAGCGTGTTCCACTCATTGATCACCCTGTCAAAACGTAGGGACAGAGACTCTGATTACAGCGATGTGTCACTTACTGGGCTGCTTGTTGTAGTTTTGATAAAATCATAGTTTTCTCTGCTGCAGACCTAGCAGAGTGCTTAGGATGCTGAGCTCTGTTTAGCCCCTCCCACACCAATCATTGGCAGCTTTGTGTGCACACTGACAGAAAGCTGCCAATCAGTGTTAGGGGCGGGGTTATACAGAGCTCATGAACATGGAGGACTACACAGCAGCAAGTTTACTAATCATCTAGTGATGATCTGATGATAAAACAGTGATTTTATCAAAATTAGAGCAAGCAGCCCAATAAGTGAGGGGAATGCAGGGGAATTGGGGCTCTGCCTTGTCTTAGACCTAATAATGAAATGGTTATTAAAAGGTAGCATTAAATTTAAAATTTATCTGTCATGAGATTCATACTGTCCAAACCACTGGCAGCATGAACAAGGCACTGGCTGTGTATGCCTTACTTTAAAATGCTGAGGCATTTCGGAGAAAACATACTTTGCAAAGCCGGCTCATCTAAGAGGCAAACCGGGAAATATGCATCTAACATGACTAGTCTAAGAGGCAAGTTGGGGACTATGCATCTCGGAAGACTCATCTAAGAGGCAAGTTGGGGACTATGCATCTCGGAAGACTCATCTAAGAGGCAAGTTGGGGACTATGCATCTCGGAAGACTCATCTAAGAGGCAAGTTGGGGACTATGCATCTCGGCAGACTAGTTAAGAGGCAAGTTGAGGACTATGCATCTCAGATGATCAGTCTAAAAGTCAAGCCGTGTACTATGCATCTCAGATGAGCAGTCTAAGGCCGGTGTCACACTTGTATGTGTGATGCGAGAAACTCGCATGAGTCTCTCGTATCATTACCCAGCACTGCCGCTGGCACTCGGACCGGAGCGTTCAGCTGCATAGAAATACATACAACCGCACGCTCCGTTCTGAGTGCCGGGTGTTGATGCGAGAGACTCGTGCGAGTTTCTCACATCACACACGCAAGTGTGACACCGGCCTAAGAGGAAGTTTCCTGATGATTTCCCATGACTAACAGGTACCTATTCACAAACATAGGAAGACACTTGTCACTCAAGGGGAGCAGGCTGAGAGAAGTCACTGGGCACCTGCCTCAGACTAGTCTTCTGTGACACCTAGTCCCCTGCCGGCTTTGCAAGTAATGCCGCAAAGATTCAGAGTAAAGCATATACGACTGCAGTAATGCAGCCAGTGTCTGATTCATGCTGCCCGAGGTTCGGGCAAGATAAATCTTATGATTTGTTCCCTTTAAAGGCAACCTGTCACCAATTTTTTCCCATATGCGTTAAGGCCAGTACCTTTCATCCTTGATATAGAGCATTCTAACATGCTGTATATATGCCCCAAAGCCGACCTGGAAGACAATAAAACCCTTATTATTATACTCATGTGGAGCCCAGCTGCGACTGGATTCATATCTCCCAGAAGGGTGCACTGAAGGAATACACCACTAGAGGTCATTATATACACTCACACATCTTCACCCATACCTAAGACCACCAGAGGGAGCTGTTTAGACATATAAAGGAGGGTGAAGACAGGAAAGAGCAGTCAGTCGAAGAGGCAGCCCACCAACTGCCAGTGTGTGATCGTGTGAGGGCCCGGGTAGGCCGAAGGCGAGTGGAAAGTGAATGAGGCAGAGGAGCCTTCATAGCTCACCTCAGCAAGTATTTACCGGACGCCAGGGTCTGAGCCTATAGGGATCTCCACGACCCATTAGGAGAACACCGGAGTTCCTGGAGGACTACAAGTCCCAGGATTACCACAGAGCTGACATGTAACCGGGCCAGGAGGATGGAGTTCAGCCATGCACGGCAAATAGAGACTGTGTACTTCAAGAAAGGGTCCAACCACAAGGTCAGCCAGGTGCAGGACGGAGACTACGTTAGGCCCAGCTACATGCAGGCCAGGACTTCATTACTAAAAGGGCAAGGAACAGGAGGCCACACACCTACTCAGTGGAGGAATCTGGATGTGCACCTTTCACCCTACAGTGCTCCGGGGAGTGCCTGCAACATCTTCAGTAAAGGTACCAATGTGACTTGTGTGTGTGTCTCCCTTATTACCCCTAACTGCCGGGTCCCCGTCTGTCCTGCATCCCTACACATCCATCTGCCCTGAAGGACTCAGCCTCACCTGTGGGAGGCCTAACATCTCGCTGCACAATATTAACCCTTCAGTGAATCTGCATAGCAGCGCTGGTCACCCTGACCAGGTACCACAGGTGGCATCACAAATCCCCTATACCAATATTCAACTCCCCTGTAAATATCCCCCTTTTTTCAGTGAGCGCCCAGGGCCACGGACCGAGCTGCAGCTACCATGACATCCCCCATAGGAATCAACGGGCTCGGTGTCGAGTTCCCCAAGGCCCTGGCAGGCGGCTCACTCACCTATGCGGCAGTCAAGTACGATAGAAGTCACTGGTCTTGATCCGGTGCCTCCTCTTTTCTTGCGATGCCGCCCTCCTTCTTGCTTCGTGTGGATGACATGTCCATTGTCATCCCCACAGTGTCCCTGGCATTGCGCTCCTGTGCCAGCGTACTTCTCTGCCTGACTAGGGCAGAGTAAAGTTCTTCAGTGTGCATGCGCCGGGGCTCTTTGGCTTTTTTCTGAGCATGCGCACTGCAGTACTTTGCTCTGCCCTCGACAGAGCAGAGAGAAGTATGCCTGCGCAGAAGTGCGATGCCGGGGACACTATGTGGATGACATAGGACGCACCATCCACACGAAGCAAGAAGGAGGACGGCATCGCAAGAAGAGAGGAGGCACCAGACCAAGACAGTGAGCCTATCGGACCTGACTGCTCCGAAGGTGAGCATTGTAAAAGTTCTTTTTCATGTCTTGGAGGTTGGGTTGGGGACATATATACAGTATATTATAATGCTGTATATCAGGGCTAGAAGGTTCTGGCCTTACTTCGTATGGGACAAACCTGGTGACCGGCTCCCTTAACTTTATAATAAAGAGTGGCTTGTAAGGAGGCTGAACTTCATGCTTGGCTATGGCTCATCAGGGTCACATTTAGAGAAATAGAGGTCTTGCTGATGTCCTGTCCAGGTACTGTCCACTAAAATTGGACTCAGGTTTATTTTTCTGTCTACTTTTTAAACTTTTGATAATGATTAAACGGCATAAAAATATGTTGACATTTTGAAAACACGTTTTTTGGACAGAATAAAGGAATCTTGGCTTATACCAATTAGTAGGCAGGCTCCATTTTACAAGGTGAAACTGACATTTTTCTCAATAAACAGAAGTTTAGGGAACATAAAAGCGAGTTCACAGTGACACGACACAGAAATCAGCAGAAGGTGGAGGGAACAGGTGAAAAGAGCTTGCGAGAATTATTTGTAGCAGCCACTTGGAGAGGTCAATGCAAACCCCATTACTCTTTTCTGGAGAAGTCTGACATACGGTGACGAAATAATTGCTGGGGAGGAATGACCCGTACATTCATTTCTAAATCCTTAAGCACCGACTTGAGATAAAAAGCCGCTAGCGCGCCTGAGGTGGGTTTTTCTGACCCGTATGATTGTTGCTCATGTGACAGATTGAAATGCAGAGTGCCACCGCTTAGCATTTATAATGTCGGAGCAGGTGGCATAAACACATTGGCACATAATAATTACTCAATGCAACAATGATGAATATTATACATTGCAAACCCCCAATCTCCATCCACGTTACCTTCCTCTCAGGACTCGCCATGAATTTATATATGGAGAACAATTTACCCTAAGGTCTCATGTCTCATCCCCACCTCTGTGGCATCACATGGGGTCACTACAGTCCTGTATTATAGACCCGCAGACACTCTGTGTGCTGCCAAATGAGGCCAATATGACCGATATACAACTTACCGACACCTCGCCCCAATTGAGGCAGTTACCGACGGGTGTCTGCTGTGTGAAATACCCGGCACATGCCGCTCCTTACAACTCTTCCAAACTTCTGACATACACAGTATGTACAGAGGTTTTCTGGGGGAAGAAGGTGTATGTTGTGCAGGAGGTTGCACTATTTGGCACCGGACCCCCATCTGCTAGCGGGATGCATGGGTTGCCACCATTGCCGCTACGTTAAGCGTTAATACATATTAATGGTCATCGTTAATAGCAGTTGAAGTACCAGAGCAGGACCAAGAGAAACAGCAAAAAATGTCTAAGATATAAAAAATTATTACATACCCAGCTAACTTCAAAAACAAATCCCTGGGTGGCTCCCTGACTGTTCCCAACCCAGAAACTGCTACTATTACAGGGTACAGGCCAATCCCTTTATTCCATGAAAAGCTTTGATGCGCCATATCAAAAACGCAATTATTCATAAATGAACTTTAATCTTGTAGCGTCACTTATGCAAATGAGACAGGACTAGTCCAGTAGGCGTCTCCTTTCCCGGACTAGTCCTGCCTCGGATCTTCTAATCACATCTCTCTAGGCATTAATGTCAGCCAGCATACCAGCCCTATCAAAAATGGAAGTATATGGAGGCTGTCAATCACGCCCAGGGAGGCATAATTACAGGATCCGAGGCAGGACTAGTCCAGGAGAAGAGGCATCCCGGCAGACTAGTCCTGTCTCATTTGTATATGTGATGCTGCCTTATTAAAGTTCATTTTGGAAAACTTGGACGGTTAATATGGCACATGAAACACCTTACTAGAATAGAGAAACTGACCTGTACAAAACTTTAGTAGCAATGGGGATCAGTCCCTGGACCTACTAATTGCTGAGAGTTTCACATATTTAATTCCTATAAACTGAAATATAAAAATGATTAGATATAAATATGTGATAGCAAAAAATATCTATATATCTGTAAATAACGTATTACGAGGTTTTGAGAAGTTGAATGTGACCAAAAGGCCACCACGCGACTATATCTATCAGAATAATGACTAGAGAAGAAATAATCACGGCTATCATTCAAAGTTTTATTAATAATTTGTGCTAAGATATTGTAATTTGGCATTTTCATAATTTTCACTAGGATTTGCCATTACTTTATGGTCTATTGGAATCATCTCAATTGTCACCAACCCTAAAAGAATGAAGGGAACGCAGCTGCTACATCGCCCGCTCCCCTTCTAAGTTTTCATCTGAAAGGGGCCATTCAGAAAATCCGAATGACCAGGGCTCGTTGTGCTGGGGGAAAAATAGTGAAAGGGGCTAGAGATGAGCAAAAAGATTCCAATTACCCTCATCCAGTGTCCAATGCGGCTCTCAATGGCAGCTGGACCAGGGCAGTGTTCACGTCAGCACTACTGCCCAGATCCTCCGCACCTCACGATATCATGGCATCACAGGGCTTTACTTTACGAGCAGAGACCCCCAAGATGTTGGGCAAGGGATTGCCAGCACAAATGTGAACACTGCCCTGGTCGAGCTGCCAAAAAAGGACCAACCAGGATGTCAGACCACGGTAATTTGAATCTTTTTGCTCATCTTTAAAGGACACTCAATGCTACACCAGAAGTGCAGCCCCTTCTGTTGTGAACACGTTGGAGGCAATTAGCTTTCATCTTTCGGCCTTTAGGTGTAGGCTGTGACGAGGCGTCTAGGATCACCGTAGGTACGCTCCATGGCTACTTCTAGTGTTGTGGTTAGTTTAGGGTCCTGCAACCCAGTAGTTTCCAGCCTCTCTGGTGTATTGCTACTTTGGCTATTTTTGATATTTCTCCTCAGCTACCGAAACATAACACCCTTCATTGTCAGGATCAGCGGAGATTCCAGTGGTCAGACCCCCACTGACCAGCGATGGCGCATCCTGAAACTTCCTTCATAGCAACGTTTATATGCACATTTGGATTGGTGAAGTATATAAATGACTTCTATGGAGAAAGCGTTAAATCTTCTAGAATTGAACTGAATCTATGTCCCAAATGTAGAAAAATTAACCTATGACGCTACACAACTAAAAAAGTTCCATGAGTTAAACATTATACACATTAAATAGCTGTTGGACAAAAAAAAAGCGTTCTCCGACAGCCATGTCCCCCATATACAGGAATACTCGGCTCTGCTGAGTGCTCTTGTCTTCGCTATGAGAGAGCTGCTGTCAAACTCTTCTCCCATAGAACAAATGGATCGGCTATTGAAACTCTAACGTGCCATATCCACACCCCACTGGCGGACACAGATAGAAAAGGGCCCCTCTGCAAGAGTAACATATGGGCCCTTTGCAATCCAATAGTTTATCATAATGCACAATTCCACCTATTTTGGGGTTGGATATGGGCCCCCTCACTGCTCCATCGGCTCTTGTGGGGCTGAACAGGTTGCAATACTGGTATGTCTACCCCTGCCCCACCCGCTATGATGACTAGCACTAGGATAAGTCTCCAGTACCCTCTTGAAGGGGTTGTCCAGTGAAAAGTTATCCAGTGTCCAGTGAAACAAGTTAGGGGATAACTTGCTGATTAGTGGTGGTCCGATTGCTGGGACCTGCACCAACTCACAGATCGAGAAACTTCATTAATACTCTATAGGGCTGCGCTAGTCTTTTTCTGGCTACCGCATAGAGTGTCAGTAACGGGGATAAAATTGTCCCATTGGAAGTAGAAATTCTCCAGCCGGTCGATCGGTGCGGGTCTACATATAGGTGATAAATAGTTTTCACTGGACAAATCCTTTAACCATCTGATTTGCTCCTTCCCCTTCGGCTCATTGCCCATTTCCCTCACCCATATCAATCCAGCAATTATACGGAGAACCTAGTTTACTTTGAATTAATGCAATTTAGAAATAAACGATCTGATACACAATTTACCAGAGGGGAAAAACTCAGCATCAAGTCAAGAATAACTAATGATATAATTAATTGTCTTTGTTTTTCTTGTTCAATTTTACAAAAAAAAAAAAAAAAAAAAAAAGAAGAAATGCAGAAAGAAATAGAACGGATCCGTTGTATCATTACCGCAAACATGAACCTAAGAATCTTAACACTTTGCAATTCTAATGAGCATCTGAATCACTTATCGCTATGCAAATAATCAGAACGCAATTAAAAGCAATTAACTGTAGAAGATTTCTTTTATGAGTAATACAGCAGCCGGGCCGGTTATGTGCAGCTAAATCAGATTGGATCAGTAACATCAATTTTGCAAGTTCTGTTAATCCACTGACTTGAGCGCTAAATGGAGCAGTAACAGCTGGAAAGATTCTATAACTAATGTATCACAAAATAAATGTTGTGTTGAATGTTTGAAGTCCTCCAGAGGCAGGAGGTCATTAACTAGTCGTTTACTGGATCGTGGAGTCTATACCAGGGGGCAAGTGGGCATTAGTATCCCAAGGTGGAAGAAAGAAAACCACGTCAGGTTATCTTCAAGCCATTGTTGAAGAAATTACGTTAACTTGGTAAATATCTACTTTTCCTTCAATAAACTTATACTCATGTGATGGCCAATGAAATTACTAACAAAATTGCAAATTACTTTATTAATCCAAAATTACATTTTCAGCCCGAAAAACTCCTTCAAAGTGCCAGCTACTCTCTTCTGTGTATCT
>VIAB01000239.1:38852-54312 GCA_009801035.1 Oophaga pumilio
GGCGATTTACTCGCATGTGTGATCCCGGCCTAAGGATAACACTTTGCTGAAATAATTAATCCACATATAAAAAAACAACTTTTAATAACATGACACAAACACAGTGGATAACATTACCTATTATTGAAATGAATGTAGAACAGGAGTATTTATTTTAGGAAAGTGCAAGACATACTGATGGCGAATTTGGATTGTGAGCCTCAACGAGTAAAGACGATGTCTGCATAGCGCTGCAGGATATCTTGGTGCTATGTGACCAAGCATAATAAATAAATTAGAAGGTGGGGTGCTGCCTTTTTTTAATGCTGGAGGATTTGGCTTACAGCATGGACAGTCAGTAATTTGCCATTCAGAAACTGCCCCTAAAAATCCTTCCTGTTATGTTTTGGTAGCTGAGGAGAGCAGGCAAAAACGGCAATACACCAGAAAGGTTGGAATCTATTGGATTGCAGTACCCTGACTAACCACCACAACTAAAGGCAGCCGTGGAGCGTTCCTACGTTGGTCCTAGACGCCTCTTCACAGCCTGAGAGATTAACTACACCTAAAGATAGAAAGAGGAAAACTATCTGCCCCGGAGCAGATCCCCAAAGAACATAGAAAGCCCCCAAACATGTAATGGCGGTTAGACAAGAGGAAATACAGACACAGACAGAAAATAGTATGAGCAAACGCTGGGGCCCAATCTGCCTAGACAGAAAAGGATAGAAAGGATACTCACTGCAATCCCAAAAAAACCCTAAAAAATGCCAACGCTACTGATTGCAAAAACACCTGAGATCACACGACCTCTACCACCTAAATCAGTTCTCTGGTGTAACAAAACTAAGCCGCAGCCACTGAAAAAACTGGAAAAGGCAAATGAACAAATACCAATGGCTCCAGCGGAACTGAGAGGAGCACAAGCCCCCGGAGGGGACCTGGCTAACCTCACAGAAATGCACAGAAATATGTAAATGGTAAGCACAAAAAACAAAACAGAAAATATCTTATCTGAAAGCAGAAGAAGAGGCAAGACTCAGCAAGCTTCCAAGTGAACCAGGAACCACAGTTGAGACAAGAACAATTGATCACCGGCAACCATGATGGGAGGGAACCTCCCTTATATCAAGCCAGTCTGTGACTCCTGATTGCCAATCCTCATTGAATGGTTCAGTACTGTTTGTAACCACCAGAGGGAGCTTCTGCTCAGAATTCATTTCCAAAACATTCACAACACCTTCCAGTGTAAAACAGTAATAAAAAATAGAAAAATGGGAGAGGAGGGGGATGCAGCTGCAGCATCTCACGCACTCTCTGTGTGAAACTCATGCTGTGAGAGGGGAACGGGAGCAGCGGATTGGATCCGAACCAGGAGCACAACTCTCTAGCTCCACAATAGAATAAGCATGCTCACTCAGCACAATGAAGAGGAGAGTCAAGGACCAAACTACACAGATTGGACTCTGCTTATGTGATTTTTGCCTTGACATGTAAATATGTGTGTTTTCATAAAAATTGGAGCACTTTAAGTTGCCTTTGAAGCCAGTTTCAGACAGAATTTTAATGTCCGTGTACAACCATTAGACCCGCACAACCCACAGCTCTACTGATGTGAAGTCACATTACATAGGAAAAAGTAATGGGGTACTGGGGCACCTCCACATTACACCTACAGCTGTCATAACCTCAGAGTCTAAATCCACAGACATTAATATGGGGTTGGTCCCATCTTTACAGCTAAATCATCTTCCACTCTTCTGGGAACTTTGCTACAAGATTTTGAAGGTGCTAACTCTTTAATCTAATGAAGATTAGGTTTCCACCTGCACTTAGTAAATTCCCCCATTAATCAGTATCACTTTTCCAGCATTGACCATAGTTAAAATGAGACCTCATGAACCTATGATCCCATGGAGGACAAGATTAAATACGAGCTGATAACACCATTAGGTACATTACTGAAATAAGCAAAAAATGAAGAAATTAGCAGAATTTACAAACTTATGTACAGTAAAGACTGAGCACATCCTGACCTCATTACTGCTAAGTAGAGTAACTCGCAGCAGTTTGAAGCTATTAGCCTGAAATGCCGCCAGAGATCCCTTTGGTGCTTAAGGGTTTCCATAAATTTTACATAAAAGAGGTATAACCCCAGCACTTACAGGCCGCGCTATGGACTCATTGACCATTTTCAATGCATCCAAATTATGTTCTGTGAATACGAATTTTTTTAAAGGTTTAGATTCCTTTTTGTACGGCCCCATCTAGTGTTTCAAGCAGGTATTACACAACTGGGAAAATAAAATATTTTCTAGTTGAATATACAGTGGAGTATACAGTACAAGCTGGGAGTAGTTACTCACTACTTAATTCAACATATTTCTTGAAATACAATTTATATCATATTTCTTTTTTTTTTGGGAAAGGAGGCCATTCTTAAATGCGATTCGCTTCCTAAAGATATAAACATGGCAGACATTTGATCCAAGAATTACAATTTTTGCATAGTACTGTTTATGTAAAAACTGTAAATTGTAACACCAAGAATGAAAAATCAGGGAGTTATGGAGATCACGGATGGATAGACATGTTAATGATATGCAAAGAATGAAAAATAGAAGCATTTTCAAATCATCTGGATCTATTCAGTATGGAGGATGAGTGTCACGTGCACAAATTCCCGCTCTTTCAGCCCTGGCTGCAATCAATGAGGTTATTAATGGTTGTCTGAGAAATGTTCTGCTGCACTGAATGCACTTGGGCAAATCATCCAGATCCGCTGCTGGCAGCTCCTTTGCAATAGCTGACTGACGACATCATTGGATCAGTGGACCAATTGTAGCTGGACGTCTGGCTTGTAGCCCATTGTCATGCAAACACCTTCTGATGGTCTGTCTAAACTCTGTTTGATGCCTTAGACTTGGTATGTGTGTCTTACTTTACTTCTGATACAGAATAGATAACTAGGTGCCATTCTCCAAGCTTGACAAGACAACATGGGCAACGCCATGAAGAGGCTTTCACGATGGAACGTCACATTGGTCTTTCTCCCGGGATTATGGTATACAGTGGCATGATGTTTGGAAGCCAGGCCCCTCTAGTCTTCATTCAGGTTACACTATCAGCTTGCATTACATTGATTTTGTTGTTGAACCAGTGTAAAGATGGGCGAACCCATGGATGTTCAAGTCCGGCCGGTTAGGCTGAACATTTTAAAAAAGTTTGGTTTGGGTACCAGAATTGTACCCAAACTCGAAAAAGAACCAGAACCTGGACCGCATTCAAATGAATGGGGGACCCGAACATCGGATATTTCCCATGCTGTCATCTGTGTGACAGCACGAAAAACACCAGCTTTGATTGGCAGTAATTTCATTACCACCGATCAGAGAACTGGGGTTCCCATGCTGTCATATAGATGACAGCGTGTGAGCCAGCAGCTGTGACCAGCGGTAAAAAGGTTGCCACTGGTCACATGCGTCGGCAGATGAGAGAACAACTTTCATCATCCTACACCTGGTCTTGCTGATAGCAGCGAGAGCAGTTGTACAATGATGGGAGAATTCACCAGCCGACACCTGTGCAATAAATAAATAACAAAAAAGATATTGGATCTCTTCCATTCTTGGTAATCAGCGCAAGCCAAACCGACAGCTGCGGGCTGGTTAACAATAATAGAGGGGTCCCACGCCATCTTTTTTAATTATCTAAATAAATAATAAAAAAAAGGTGTAGGGTACCCCCATTTTTTACAACAAGCCAAGCTAAAGCAGACAGATGGGGGCTTGTATTCTCAGAATGGTAAGGGGCCATGGATATTGAATCCTCCAGCCTAAAAATGTATTAACAAGTACAGTAAAATAAACACCAAAGGTAACCTTAATTCACAGCCTCCAGATATTCCAGCAGCTGGAAACTCCAGTAAGCTTAAAATGTCCCTCAAAGTTTCCCATGAGGTTTCCGGGCCTCGCAACTGCTGGGAGACCGGTGGCTGTGAACTCCGGTAGCTCGAGTGCCGGACTGATGAATGCCAGAGTGCCAAGTGCTGGACTTGCGGTCATTCATCATTCCGGCACTGGAATTTGCAAAGCAAGAGAAACAGCTGCTATGAACTCAGATGACCTTACTGTACTTGTTAACACAAAAATAAATGGAAAAAAAACGGCGTGGGGTCCCCCGTAATTTTCGTAACGAGCAGAGGGAAAGCTGGGAACTGATGTTAATATTCTGGGAACATGCCTATATCCATAAAGGTTCCCAGGCTATTAATATCAGCTCACAGCTGTTGGCTTAGCCTTTAATAGGGTAGATCCCCAAAAAAAGACGCAGCGTCCCCCTACAATCAATAATCAGCAAAGGGTAAACAGAAAACTGTGGGCTAATAGTATTAGCCTAGGAATTGCCATAGATATTGGCCCCCTCCCAGACTAAGAACATTAGCTCTCACCCACCCCAGAAATGGCACATCCATAAGATGCACCAATTAGGGTGCTTACTCTCATTCTTTCCACTTGCCGTGGTGCGATGGCAAGTGGGGTAATAGTTGTGGGGTAGATGTCAGCTTTGTAATGTCAGCTAATATCAAGCCTACAGGTTAGTAACGGAGAGGTTTCTATAAGATGCCCTCATTACTTACCCCATAGCCAGATTGTAAAAAATACACAGCCAGAATGAAGTTATTTAATAAAAATAAAGACACAGACTCCTTTATTTTAAATAAGTACTCCCTATCCCTCTTTTCCCATTTATTACTGTAAAATTAAGAATAAAAAAACAGCATGTTCCTCACCTGTCCGACAAGAAGATAATCCATATCTGTCCTACAATGATCCGGATGGTTTGGAGAGCAGTCACATCAGTGATCTGACCGCTCTCCACGCCAGCTAGCTCATAATGAGCTGCCTGCCTGTGACCAGTGGTGACTTCATTGAGGTCACCACCAGTAACAGGCAGAGTTTCTCCCGCTCTGCTGATGGTGTTCCAGCTGGCGTTGAGAGCGTTCGAATCACTGATGTGACTGCTCTCAAAAACATTCAGATTGTTGTGGAACAGATATTTATTATCTTGTTATCGGACAGGTGAGGAATATGGTATATTATTATGTTTTTCATTTTTGAAAATAAATGGGTAAAAGAGGGTGTGAAGTTTTTATTTCAAATAAAGAACTTTATTCTTGCTGTATCTTTATTACAATCTGACTATGGGGTTAGTAATGGGGCCTCTCTATTATTAATCTGTGGGCATTTCATGTCAGCTGACATGATAAAGATGACCTCAGCCCCACAACTATTATTCCACTTGCCACCACACCAAGGCAAGTGGGAAGAGTCGGGCAAGGCAACAGAATTGGCGCATCTAATTGATGGGCCTTTTCTGGGACAGCTGCAGGCTGCTATTTTTTAGGCTGGGGGGCCATATCCATGGCCCCTTACCAGTCTGAGAATACCAGCCAGCCCAACTATCTGCTTTAACTTGGCTGACTGTCAAAAATGGGTTGCACCCTACGCCGTTTTTTTAAATTATTTAAATAATTTAAAAAACAGTGTGGTGACCCCTATAAAAATAGAGGGGACCCCATGACATTTTATTTATTGCACAGGTGTCGGCTGGTGAATTCTCCCATCATTGTACACCTGCTCTTGCTGCTAGTAGTACTCTCATCGGTCGACGCCTGTGACCATTGGTTACATTTTTACTACCGGTCACAGCTGCTGGCGCTGGCTCACACGCTGTGATCTCTGTGAAAGTGTGGGAACTACAGGGCTCTGACCGGTGATAACAAACTTGCCAACTATTAGAGCCGGTGTTTCTCGTGCTGTCACTTCCTGGAGAAGGTCGTGTTTGGGGTTCGTGCATGGAAACTAGGAAACTAGGTGTACGGACCCCAAACTTTACTGTTCGAGTTCGCCCATCACTAAACCAGTGGTATAGCCGATTCTCCAAAGACTTCCAGGAGCCGTTTTTCAATACGATAAAGCAAGTCGACTTTTCTTTCTAGGTTTAGCAATTTCAATGTTGAGGAGTGTATATATAGTTAGGCATCAGGAAGCCAGTTGTCAATCAAGTTGACTTTGGCAGTCACTCTCTGTCAACGGAGTAAAGCTGAAAAGAAGCTGCGTCTCTGTCGACATGATAGTTAGCAACTACCTGCCTGTTAAGGGTATGCCACACTAAACAAGATCGCTAACGAGATCGCTAAAATACGTCACTATTTAGCGATCTCGTTAGTGACGCTGTTGTGTGTGGCATGTAGCAACGACGTGGCCCCTGCTGTGATCTCGTTGATCGTTCACTAGAGTTCTGGACCGTATTTAGATCGTTGGCGTCCCGCTGGTGAGCCTATATCGCTGTGTCTGGCACCTTTTGTGAACGATGTGCGCTGTTTTTTACATCGCAATGACCGCCAAAGTCGTTAAGGAGATCGCTAACCGCTTATGAGTCGTTAACGAGATCGTTAAGTTTGGCAGCTACTAGCGACATTAAAACGATCACAAAAATGATCGCATTAGTATGCGTCGTTATCGTGATCGTTAGCGGGAGCGTTTAGTGTGGCAGTACCTTTAGTTCTTAGGTCCACAATAAAAAAATGTAAATACTCTTGAATAACCCCTTTAAGGAGAACTTCAGTTGCCTAGCAGCCTGATGCATCCATTATCTGGAGCCATGACCACAAACTTGGACTTGCCACTTGAACCTAGAGTAATACTGGTAAACAGGAAGTAGCCCTAAACGGGACGATAATTTGGGCATTGACTAAACAGATTTAGAAATAAGATTATGGGCAGCATACAAGATTGATAATAAGGTTTATGACTGTCTAAGAGATCTGTGTTTCCGTCTGATAATTCTTTTTTCCAGTTATAGGAGAACATTAGACAGGACCTTCTTGGCTTTTACCCCATATTGGCCGGGTTCTGAGAAGAGTTTAGTCAATAAAAATTAGTTAAGAGTTCTGAAGAGTTTCTTTGTGACTTTCCAAAATTGCTCCAAAGAAAGGTCCTGCAGAAGAGCATAAGGATTATATTCTCTAGCGTTTGCAGTATCTAAGTCACAAGGCAAGATCCTAGACCTGATGGCTCTCAAAAGATGTCTCCACCAGAAGAGATGCTTACGAAGAGAGATGTAATTTCACTGGAAGTTCTGTTATCAGATCCAGGTGATCATGCAGTGTCTGGAAGAGTATGAAAAAAATCTCTACTCTTCAAGCGTGTCACACAGGTCTCTAAATATGGACATGGATTTGTCCATATTGAGGATCTATCTTTAGTGTACCAGTTTTTTTTTCTACCATCAGAGTTGGTGTTCATTCGATTGTTTCATAATCTTGTTTGAAGTCCTTTAATAATCAGAAGATAGTGAGACAATTTTTTGAAGGTGACAGAATTCACTGACCAAATGCTTGCTCTGATGAGGGGCAAAAACCCTGAAACACGTGTCTGCAAATGGAGCTTCTGGTTTGTTTTTTTTTGTCTTAAGTCATGTGGCAATATTCTAAAAGTGTTAATATTGACTTTTTAGGCCTCCTACCTCCAAAATGTGGCACTTGAGTCTCTGTGCTCTTTCTTTTTTAAGAGGCTACTTATGTATTTACATTTCAAGAGGATCATTGTATGGCCTATAAGTCTACCTACGCCAACATGGCGCACCAGGAGAAACTTTACCCTTTAAACTGTGATCTAAAAATTCTGTAATGGGCTCCTTTCTAAGAACTGTGCCAACTTTTTCTTTTACCTAATTCTTTTAGACTCTAACCTTAACAAGTAAACAGAGAACAGTGAATCAACCAAAATTAATTTGGTGCAGATTTACTCAGCCAGTAGATTTGATTTGGACCAAATAGAAAGTGTCTTGATTACCATGAAAAGACATTTATTATGCTCTGGGACTTCTCCATTTCCCAAAGCATAATACATGGAACGGAGGGATGGGGATTATACATACCTGTTTGAAGACCACATCTATCCTTAACCTGCTCCACCAGAGCTCCTTGGTTCTCCACAGTTCTTCCTAAGCTTTCTTTCAGTGCTGAAGTCAGAGATTGACCCAAAATGGTCATTTGGGGAGCAAGACACCTCAGTGTCACCCCTACTTGATGCATGTAAGTGACATGTATCACCCTCAATGTAATTCAGGGCATTGATGTGAATGATGTGCATTGCCTCCTGTGAGACCGATCACTGAGCTCCTGAAGAACCGAATATCGTAATAAAGGATCAAGGAGCTGCAGTGATTGTGTAAGGAAAAGTGATGACCTATAATGGGTCAATACAATGTATTTTATCATGTTAATTCCGTCCCAGGTCTAAAAAGAAGAAAGTGCAGGTTGGCTACCATTTTTGTGGATTCGTATGAATCCAATTTCAAAAATTTCTGATTTGACTTGATCCAAAATTTTTTAGAAATTAAGTTTATTAGTTATTCTTAGATTATTATTAGATCGATTCACTCTTTTCTACTATTTGTTTTGGGTTTTACTGTGAAGATTTACCAGTTTATCAATTTTTGAAATTCGTAACCCTACAGTTCAGTTTGTGCCGACAGCTTCCTAGACATCACTTATTAACTTTCTAATCTGCTTTACCGTTGCCAATAATGATTAGAAAGCTGAAAATTTAGTCACCCGATTTTGTTTTTCTTGATTTCATGTTGGTTTTCTTTTCATCCATTAAACTTAAATTTCCTGCAATTTCTCCAGCTTGTCATAATGGCAATTGGATTGTTCGTGGAGACAAGATAGTCTTATAGTGAGGGTTTTGCCTTATGTTATATATACATATCTTTATTTACTTTTTTGATTTTTACTATGCTTAACCCTAAACTGGGTTAGGTGGAAAACTCTTTCTGGTGCAGCTAAGACTCAAACATAAAGAAAAGTTCAGATTATTTTTTTTTTCCTCTTTTCCACATATTTTAACCTTATAAATGAGAAAGACATCAATGAGCCCCCTTCAATATCGCACTTACTCCCGTTTTTTGATGAGTTTTTATCGCTTAGCGACTTTTTTGTTTGCACCATATTCACCTTCATTAAAAATCACTTTTTTAAATGTTTGTCTATTTCTTTGTTTTCGTTCAATGATTTTAAAGTTTACAGATGTTTGAACTTAATTTATCATTTGCAACTTTTTGAAAAGTCGCAACATTTGACACAATTGTAATCCATTCCCTTCCCACCTCCCCCCAAATCATATTATATAGGCCTGAAACTTCGTCTTACATTTTTTCTGCAGGAACATGAAGTTTTTTTGTGCTAAAACGTTGCAAAACAGGTTAAAGTCAGAAATAAAGAGCATTTTTCATTTTGTGTCAAGTTCATGAACCAAGTGCAAAATTTTGATGAACTTGGAGTAAAAATCATCGGCGAATAAAAACAAGATGAAAAAAAAAAGAAAGAAAAGTGACTTTAAAATAAATAAATTGCACATGATGAATCGGGCCCTGTATATTTTTCTTCTCCTTTCACAGAACTACCTTGTGACTGCTACAAATTGAATGCCATTTTCTGGCTTGATTGGAAGTAAAGGTTTGTAGCAGGTTTTTCGTGATGTAGGTTGTTTGTCATTCTAGGTAACAGTTTCTAGGTAATTGTTGTACATAGGATTGACGCACGTGTACTTATTATTTACTGTAAAGTAGCAAGAGGTGAACACGTCGTCAATTTGTAAGAGAAATTCAGCCTTTTCGATAAACAATTAGGTTAAGGTTTGTTATTGCTGTCGGCATCAAAAGGTTATTTTAGTGATCTAATTTTTTTCACGTTTTTCTTTTTAGTTGTAAAGATATTATCACCGGACTCAATTTAATCACGTAGCCACTAAAAATCATTACCTGCAAAGGCGGATAGAGACGGCGGAGGACGTGCATGAACGATATGAGGAACCGTTTGCAGTCTACCAGCTTATTTGCCAAAAAGAAAGAGTTCCCAGCAGCAAAAAAAAATAAAAATACAATGTGGCCGATTCATCTAGACTTGATCCAGTTTTGTGCATTAGTCTTGATCCTGCATGCGCTGGAGTAAGTTGCGCATTCTTGTATATTGGTGCGTCTTTTAGCTACAATGCGGAAGTGTCAGAAATATACTTGTTACACACCTTTCCCTGGTCTGGGATCTGCTCCTTTCACCCTAGTCCACTAAACATTCTTGTGCTCCACGTAGGGCTTTGCAAGTAGCCCGGCATGTGATCATCCACCTGGACCTATATAAGGCCTACCAAGACATACACCTGTGTGTTGATAATAAGACTTTTAGTTTGTCGGTGCTACAGTACATGTTCATCTGCAGCTTCCAGAACTTCTGCTACATGTCCGCCTGTAACTTCCAGGACCTCTGCTACATGTACGCCTGTGGCTTCCAGAACTTCTGCTACATGTACGCTTGAGGCTTTAAGGACTTCTGCTACATGTCCGCCTGTGACTTCCAGGACTTCTGCTACATGTACGCCTGTGGCTTCCAGAACTTCTGTTACATATACGCTTGAGGCTTCCAGGACTTCTGCTACATGTCCGCCTGCAGCTTTCAAAACCTCTGCTACATGTCCAACTGTGGCTTACAGAACGTCACCTGTCCACTTGCAGCTTACATAACCTCTGCTATGTGTCTGCCTGTGGCTTCCAGGGTATCTCCTGTTCACTTGCGGCTTCCAGGACCTCTGATACCTTTTCCCGGTCTTCTATGACCTCAACAACCTGTCTGCGGTCTCCTGGACATCTCCAGTACATCTGAGGCTTCCAGTACCTCTGCTACCTGTCTGCAGCTTCCTCCTGTGGCAAAATTTATTATGACTTTGTCAGGCAGCACGTGCCACTTTGCAAAATGTTAAAACCACCAAAACTTGCCAAATTTTTAAACAACTATCCGTTGCACATAGATTTTGCAGTATTTGTAACACTATTACAAATAATATAGCTTTTTAGCACAAACTGTTTGGACTATTGCCTTCCATAACATTTCCCATAAATAATTAACATTCCTTTTCCCGTTTGCTAATTCAAACCGCACTTCTCAGCTCTGTGATGGCCGTGGTCAGCAGACAGGGCCACATTGGACCCAAGTTCTTCCAATAAATGAGGGTGCTACAGATGTCAGCCATACTTGTACACCATCTTTTGCAGGGTCTTTATTCAACATGGGTTTTGCTTATGTCACGATTTGCTTGAGAGCTCACCCGCTGGAGAACAGCTTTGATTAAAAGCTATACTTCTGTTGTAGATACAATGGAAGAGATTTGTAGGAGAATAAGGAGTAACAGGTGAATACAATAAAAGCATAATTTTTTATTAGAAAAGCATTAATAAGAACGGGTAACAAGATAAAGGTGACACAATGCGAAGACAAACAGATAAACAGGGACACCCATCATATATAGAAGAGAAACAGAACATTATCTGTGCTAATTAGCAATGCATAGAAAGTGCCGGTCTAGCAGGTACTATATACTGGTAAGGTCAGTCCCCAAGTATGAGCAGAGGAGGTAAAAGTCAAAGTGCAAATTAACCCATTTGTATAAGCAAGTAGTACCAGGGGACAGAGCTTACCAGATGTGAAGAGGTGACCCTGAGCCAGATGGCAGGACCCCAACATACGTTTCGCATGTTCTAGACACCGCTTTCTCAAAGGGATGCGGTGATGTATACAACAAGGACCTTAAAATAGCCCAAATAGTTGGTCACAAGGTCTCTCTGGACCAATGGTAATCGTGCGCATGGCAGGTCCCGGCAGATACAGCACAGTCACAATGTCACAATGGACCAATAGAAGCAGACCAATGTTAATGGTGCGCGCGGCAGGTCCCGGCAGATACAGTGCACTATTAGTGTCACCACCCTTGCATTCAGTATGCAACTGGGATTTTTGCTCACAATTGAAGATAACTCTGATTCACCCCCTAATCTGGTCATACAAAATAAATTTTGAATGAACGAAAAGGCTCATTTAGAACATTTTTGTCACATCTCCACCAGAGCCTGATCCTGCGACTTCTGCTTCGGTTGCCAGGCGCCGCAGTATTCACTCTGCGGTCAGTGCTGGTGATAGAAATCTCATAACCAGAAGCTCTGGACGACCGCCTCTGTCCAACCACTAAGGTTAGAGTGGCTAGGACCTGTGGTCCCAGCCGCTGGCAGTATGGGGGTGTGTGTGCTTCCAGCTGAAGTTATCAGCTCCCTGCTCCAGCCAATTGAAGCAAGAATCCATATTAACGCTTCCAGCTTGCTGCTGGAAGCTGCCAGATATAGCCTAGTGTTTTTTTGGCTAGACGGGCATCTTCTCGCTCTGGTTTGCTTAGTGCATTCCTGTTTTGACTCTGGCTGGTCTCTGACGATTCTTACGGAATCTGATTTTATCCTTGATGTGACCTCTCGGCTCTGATCCGGCTTGGCAGCAGACCTTCCATGGTGGCATTCCACTGGGTCCTACTGTAAAACCAGATACCTGTACAGGGTGTAAGCTTTTCAGGGGATATACAGCTCTGGGATCGCTGTCTGGGTAGACAGAGTGGCACGGAAACAGTTCATTCAGACAGCAGTTCTGGTAAAAACTGGCCGCAACCAGATTTATTAAAGTCCACAGCAATCAATATGTGATCAAAATGAAATCATAAACATAAAGCCTGGGCTTGTCCAGCCACTAATTACACTTAGATAGCTTTCCCTTCTTATCCGGGTTCAGACTCTAATAGCCTGATCCCCAAAACAACACATATGTTATATGTTACCAGCGTGGAGTTTCCCAGATACTCCTCCTTGAGTCTGAAGGCCCATCCGACGTCCAGACTTGAGAGAGATCCACTCCTATTCAGTAGTCACCAGTATGGAGGTTCACAGAGACTACTCCTGTGTCCAGGGTACCTCGAGCACCCAGACTGAGACAGCTCCCCTCCTATTCAGCAGCTTATCCGCATGGATTCTCACAGAGACTGCTCCTGTGTCCGGGGTACATCGAGACCCAGACTGAGACAGCTCAAACTCCTGGAGACTCCTTCTTGTGCCTGGACTCCTTGTCCAGACTAAGCGAGCTCTCTCACTGTGTTCGCAGACACCTACTTCTGGTCTCCTAATTAACACCTGATTAACTTCAGGCCTGAGCTGCAAGTGTGCAATGAATGCAAGGTGTAGTGACCTTTCCCCACCACCAGGTCTACAAAGCCACACATTTCCCTTATAGTTAGCCAAGAACCTGGGTGAAATGTACACCCCATTCACCACATATTCTCACTGTCTCACAAGGGGTTAAAGGGTATTAGGATTTCTCTGGAGTCTGCCAGACGGAGTGGCTTGTGCCAAGTCTGTTCAAGGAAGCCTTTTGAGCCTATAGCCTTAGGCAGAAATTACAATTTTTTGGAGTCCATTGGGCCTGTGACATGATCATTATTGACAGATTGTGACCAATGCAGATTATTTTTTTTAATTATTTATTTTACTTATATAGCGCCAATAATGCCACAGCACTTTACAGACATTATCGGCACTGTCCCCATTGGGGCTCACAATCTACATTCCCTATCCATATGGCTTTGGAGTGTGGGAGGAAACCGGAGAACCGGGAGGAAATCCACGCAAACACGGAGAGAACATACAAACTCTGCAGCTGTTGTCCTTGGAGATCTGAGCCCAGGACCCCAGCGCTGCAAAGCAACAGTGCTAACCATTGGATCAAAATCAGCAATGCAAGTCAATGGGTCCGTGAAAAAGTCGGACCAAACTCAGATGACATCTGAGTGAGGTCCAATTTTCACAGACTGACAGAATGGAGGAAGAGGAGACTTTTTTTTTATCTCCATGTAAGAGAAAATCGGATGACACTCAGATCACGCTCTGATCAGAATCTCAGCAAAATAATTGGTCTGTTTTTCTCGTACACAGGAGCGTTCATCAGAGTGAGCGCTCCTGTGTACAAGGGAGTCAGAAGAGAGAACTGCTGGTGTTCAGCCGACAGTTACCTATTGTAACGATCCTTTTTTTTTTCCCACTCTATGGAAACAAACCATTTCCAGCTTGCCATGATGTACTTAACGTCCCCCCAGCAGATTATGATGTCTCCGAGGTGTGTTGTGTGCTAAACCTGCAGGTCACAATGTTTCTATTTTGTACAATATTTATTTCCCAGCAACAAAAAAGCGACTGCAATCTGCTCTCTAAGCGCATAAAAAGGGGGGAATAAAGTCGAGTAATATATCAGGAGCACAATTCAACACAAACCTGGCCAACTCCTGAGGCGTAAGCCGCAGTTTGGGTAATGAGATATCCGTCAGTTGACCATTAACTGCTGTTTAGTATATGACAATTAAGCCTACGCTCATGTGCCCTTGGCTGGAGAACATAAATGTCTCATAAATGTAACAGCCTCATTACAGTCACCAAGTCCCACCTTGATAATAACAGTTTGGCTGCAGTCTGTATTTTCTCCTGCTTGTGAGCTTTTTCTGTACATTCACATTTCTCTATAGAATATCCAGACACAGAGAAATCATCACATAGATAAAATAAAAAGCGCTATCTGTGGGCACATGCCCACTCCCTGGACCAGGCTCACACGTACCTATGAAGGTAGAGAGTGGGTGGTCAGAGTATCACTCGGCCGACAGTTATCTCTTTGGACTTCCTCATAAACAAGAACGCTCGGCTGACAGCTATCACTCCTGTGATCTCTATGAGAGAGCCTCTGCCAGAGGAGTCTGGCAGTGGCTTATGTCATGGAGAACAGAAGGTTCGGCAGGTGAAATCTAACAAGCTAGATCTTTTTCATCTCTTACATCATCTGGTAGAGAAAAGTCAGGACTCCCCCATACACGTCACACTGTTGACTGATTTCCACCGATCCTCTGATGGAGTTTCACAATGCAAATGTGAATAGAGTCAAATGTTTGCCCCAACAAAATATAGAAATAAGAATCATCATCATAATTAACGTAAAGACTGAGCCAATATTATAAATTAAAGGGGTTGTCTACCTTATTCTTTTTTTTTTTTTTTTTTTTTTTTTTTTTAACAAATCAGCATGTTATAAAATGAAAAAATAATAAATTAGCACCTTAATAATCCACCTCCCCTGCTCAGTTTCTCCCATCAGCTTCTGTTCTTCGTCTTCTGTGACCGCTTCAGCCAATCACTGGACATATTAGTGAACAACCTGTGATGCTGAGTCACTTCTCATAGCCAAGCAGTGAGACGGGATAGTCAGGAGTCGGAGGTCTAAAGTCAGAAAGGTACATCATAAACAGAAGGAAGAGACAGAGGTGAAGCCAGGTAACGTTCCAAGGTCAGGATAGCGTATCAGAGCAGAACGGGTTAAACAGACGAGTGGTCAGAACGAGGTCCAAGGTTAGGCAAGGAAAGATCTACAAACAGAATGCACAACACAGAGAGACAAGCCACACAGTAGCTGATTGTATGTCTGGCAGAGGTCTGGGAGTAACAGCTCAGTTAAGTAGCATGGTAATCACCTGGGATAATGAACACCTGGAGACAGCCAGCGCCTCCC
>VIAB01000239.1:120729-131213 GCA_009801035.1 Oophaga pumilio
TGTTCTCTGCCCATGCAGCGCGCATGCTTTCTGCAACACGTTCTCTGTAAGAACGATGCAATTTGCTGCTGACAATGGACGAATTCCACTGTCATAAAAATTCTCAATCAGCTGATGAACTAGTGTTTTTCCTTGTTTGACAGCTGATCGGTGACATATTTACCTGAACCGATTATCGGGTTTAAGTTTTCTTATGAATGCTCATGTGCCGATTTTCAGCATGCATAAACGGGCCTTAAACAACATTCATTATAAAGGGAGAGTCACACGGCCCTATAACTGGGACGAGGACCGGGACACTGCACAAATTGTCTTTCTGCTCTCCAAACCCGAGCGTGACAGCTGCATAGAAATACATGCTGCTATGCTCCTGTCGGCAGAGCTGATTGTCAGTCTGGACATTGCGTTGCGATCCTCGCCTGAGTTATACGGCCTAATGGGAGATATTCTTCCCTAGAGGAAATGTTCTTCATGGGGATATGATCCCACATTGAGACAATAAACAGCGGTGTGGAGTGGTCTTTAGTAGGACCCTTCAAGAAAATCTCTCAACAGGTTTTTGACACCTAATCTGAGAGCAGCACAATGCAGAGACAAAGACCCTGATTCTAGACATGTGTCACTTCCTTGGCTGCTTGCTGTAGTTTTCATAAGATCAGTTTTATCTGCAGGAGATTATCTCTAGAGTAAACCTGCTATGTAATCCTCCATATTCATCAGCTCTGTGTAAACTCACCCCTACCACTGATTGACAGCTTTCTTCCTATGCATGGTGTACACAGCTGCCAATCGGTGCTGTGGGAGGGGTTATATAGGGCTCAGCATTCAGAGAACTGGCAGATCTGTAGCAGACAAAAATAAATTCTTTATCATAACTGCAGCAAGCAACCCAATAAGTGACACATCGCTGGAATCAGGCTCTCTGCTCCTCCATCTTGCATGTTTATATTACCTATGAGGCTGTCAAGTTTGGGTCTGGAGATTTGCGACATGTCTGTAAATCATGGTCAGCGCTCGAATCGTGAGACACGGATGTGTAAATATTGGCTTTCGGCTATGTGCACACAATGCGGATTCCGTCTGAAGCCCTCTCGAAAAAGTACTGAATGTAAAAATTAACATGCCCTGTAATGTCGAAACCACTTGCTGTGCGTATATTCAGACATTTTGATCTTCTTTCATGCGTTTCTGGCTTTGAAAGCTGTAAGTGATCTGACTAAGCTGGCTTCCATTTGGAAGTCGCCCACTAATTTCTATATACAGTACAAAAAATATGCTGCAACAAAAACGGCCAAAAGAAGATGTCAAAGACAATACTTTAGGAAAAGCAGCGTTCCTGTGTATGCGTGTATTTATTGGCTGTGATGGCGGTCAGCCAAAGCATCGTTTGGCCAACATCCATCTAATGTGTATGGCCGGCATTGGATGTCCTTTGGCTGATGACTTCCTTCCAAACTCCCCATACTCGTGCAATTGGCTTAGCTTGTGCTCTTTGTAGGGAGAGGGAAATAAGTGGTTGCCAAAGCTCTTTGGATCACTTAAAATCCCACATGGCTGATGCTTATCTTTCTGAAGAGTTGGTAGACCCCAATACACATTAGATGGTCTGCTTGTCCTGCTAAAATTAGTTGATTTGTCTGTTTGTTTGAAGATGGGTTCACATTTTTGTTTAGCCACATGTTAGAGGCTCTGTAACAAGGTGGCACGGGGTGGTAGTCATGACCGAGTCCATTTAAAGCAACAGTTCATAAGCACCCCGGCCACTTGCACATGAAAAGACAGGTGCAGTCCCGATCCTGCAGCTCAGTCAGTTACTCTCTCTTCATATTCACTGCAGCCACTGGCAATGGGGATCCAGGAAAACAACACAGGCACAGTTCTGATCCAACAGGGAAAACTTTACTGTATGTGAAACAATGTTTCCTGCTCTGTCCCTGTATCTGCTTGAGGCCGGTTGGCACCAGTGGCACCCCTCCAAACTTGAGCGCCACAACAGTCTTTCTGAAGACGGTCCGGCAGACTGTGGCAGCTTTATTCCCTCGCACGGGGCACCTCTTGCTCCTCGTGCACCTCTTGCTCCTCGTGGTGGAGCATGTCCTACCTGGGGCAAGCCTGCCTGGGCTCTGCTGCAGAAGCAGGAACTTCCTACCTTCTCAGCCTGCTGGACCTGCCCCTTTTGTTAACCTGTTCTAACCCTAAACTAATAACATATAGGTTGCATTATACAGTACACACAGTAGTATAATATCAGACATACAGACACATTAATAAAACAGTGATACACAATGTTAACATATTGACTTATAGCCAAACCATCAGGGCACCGCATGGGGCACTCATGCCCGGCATATAGGAGAGAGGAGGTAATTGAGGGTCCCCGCCATCTCCTTACAGCACCATCAAGGGTTCCCTCCGAATCCTGTTTTTTGAGGGTTTCAGGCAGAAGCACCACAAGGGAATGGCATGAACCAAATGTAAGACCTGGCTGCTGAAGAAGACTTGATTACCTTGCAGATGTCTTGATTTGTTATCCAGTAGGGCATGGAGGGGTTAAATCAATTAATGTATATACTAATAAGGGCTTGAAGACCACTTTGCAGCTTGCTGTTTGACAGAGCTCACCCCCTCCTTATGTCCTCTGATGATGAGCTTAGACATTTACATTTTAATTACTCTTGCAGCCATTTTCTGGGGATGAGCCTCTGTCCTTTTGGAAGCAGATTGGTTTCCCATGATAGGTGCTCAGCTCAGAGGTGATCAGTGTGCAGAACATTTCTTTGTCATGCAGAATGGGCTGTGAACGTGATTTGCACTTTCCTGTTGATTTGAGCTGAGACATGCTGGAGATAAGCGCAGCACAATAGACAGTGTGTCTGGGTCTCTTCACTTCTCCTTTGAAGTAACCCACCGCTAACTGGTCTGAAACCAGGGCATTAATTGATTTCAGATAAAGTTCTGGCTCATGCTGTGCATTGTGAAGTTGAGAATGCAGCTATTGGAAGGTCACAGCACAGACAACCTTTATTTTTTTTAATTTTTTTTTATTTTTGCAGATGTATTCATTGTCACCTACACCTTCTGTGCTGTTTTGTGTATAAATATGTGATTCTTCAGATTTTGTATTAGTCTTTGCCTGATGAAGAGACCTGAGTAGTCTCGAAAGCTTGCAATTTGTTACCATCTTTTCAGTTAGCCATTAAAAGGTATCTACCACTGAGGACTCTCAAGTCTAAATATTTTTCTATCTACTGGCTAACACGGTACAAAGATATACATCTTTACTTGTCACCTATAGAAATTCCTAAAAATAAAATATATATATTTTTCATTTTTTTTCACAATGGTCATAGATTTAAAGGTTTATCTGACTTGCATAACTGAACGATGCAAACTAATTTTGAAAAAAAATATTAATTTTGCACAGATGCAAAATGAAAAATGTTTTCCTGACAATCTAATGTGTTGCCTATACCTTACCTTACACGATTTTGCATAGAATTCCTTGAGAGTGTGCGGTATATTCTATATTTCTATACCTTGCTGGCGACTTCTTCCCTCTTATGTGTGCGGCTGATTTTATAGGAAATCCAGAAGAAAAAAAAATGATTGTGCATACTCGCATGAGACTTTTTTTTTTTTTGGAAGAGACTCGCCTATATCTTTCAATGGGTGTGCAATTAATAATAAAAGAAACGGATCCAATGCAGATGTTTAAACTTTTTTGCTTTCAATGCTTTTTTCTAATTATTGATGTATAAAAACAGACGTGATATGGTTGTCAAAAAATGGGCATGCAGGTGAAAAATTGACTATTTTTCATGTGAGCTTAACCTTACGTGAAGGGAGTGTAGTCTGTCCTGTTTGTTTTTATCCAAAGGGACAGACTTTAGTAAGTAATGGTGGGTGGAAGGGTGTCTAAATGTCATGTCTTCTAAAAAGCAGGGGTGTAATAGAAGTTAGTGACCTAAATGGGTTGATAAGACCCCTCGGGCCCCATTGTTGGAGGTGGGTGGGCACTTTGTGCTGCTGCTAAAAAGTACATAAGCTGAGTGTTGGTTTGACCCTTGCACTGGCGGCCTCCATTGTTCAGTTATGTCTCTTTAGGTCTCTACCTCTGGTAGTTTTCCCGTCAGTAAATAACTATCTGTTTTGGCTAGGCAGATGCGCCAATCTCAAGTTTTGGAAAGCTAATTGACCATATTCCTAGTGAGTGTGGTCATGCCCCGTACATGTTGGTATTGGAACAGCAAAGTGCTAAAACCTCGTATTTAAATCAGTCCCATCTACATGGGCTCAATAGCTCTTCACACAGGGGTGTATGGCATATTGATGGACCAAACTTGTATCCCAAGAGTATACGTCTGACATTTTGACCAATTTATTTATTTTTCATAACCATACTCCCAAGAGTAAGCCGAAAGTATAAAGTGTCTAGTAAACTGTGAATTACTTCATATATCTGCAGGCACCATGTTGGTGAAGTCTACAGATGAGACGCATGGTTTTACTTACCTGATAGGATATCATGGGGAAACGGATATCCCCATCATTCTCTAAAATTTGTGAATCTCTAAAGGCCCCATACACCAGCTTAGACTTAAGTCGGGGAGCAGCCGACAGTCTGATTTGTATGGGAACACCCAATTCTCTCCCCGATGAGGATCCGGCATGTTGATTTCCAACGGCCGATCCTTTTTGTTTTCTGCAAGAGCTGTTCGCAGACATTTCTCTAACAGAAAACACAGGAGCACTCGGCCAAAGTGAGCGCTCCTGTGTATGGCGGTCAGGCAAGATGGCTGTTGGCGGACCGTCAGCTATATAATGTGTATGGGGGCCGTAACCGAACGTACAGATTTTGCAGTAGAATCTAAGGATCTGCAAACATTAGGTCAAGTGCACGCCTTTTCTCATGTCTTGTGCCTTACCTCTGTATTCAGGTCGGTTACCAGATAAGTCTGGTTCATCTGAACATGGTGGAGGTTTCCACTGCAGATTTCCACCACATACATATGGTAAAATGTAAATTGGACGGTCTTTAAGGTCCCATCACACGACTGGATCATTGGTTAAATGTATTTTTGGCGGCGTTTCTCACGAAGCGCGTGTGCCGACAATATGGACACTTCATAAGACTACATTTCCACATTCGTGTGACACATCTGTGTGCAGTCATATTTATTTATTTTTTTTCTCAGACGGCACACAGACCCATAGCTTCATTGAGCCGTACACACATCGGTTATAGAAACTGGTCCGTGTCTCCAGTCTGAGACGCTCCGTGCAGCTCCTATTCTCACCTGTTTTGCGGAACAGACCGTTAATTGGCCATCAATGTCCATAGGGATCCACGCAAACCAGATGGCACATTTTGTACTTCAGAGTGCCAGCTGAGTTTTATCCATTTTTAACTGATACACGAAGAGTCAATGGAAAAAAAGTTCAGACGCTTTACCTGCTTCAGTGACAAAAAAATGGAAGCAACTTGAATGACACCAGAGGAAAAAAAAATCGTTCAGTTTCTACCAGGTGATAAAGCTTACATGAATGTGTGAATGCAGCCTAAGGCTGTGTGACCACGTTGTGTTTTTAAGCGTTTACACAGCGGTCTTGCCACTGTGGAAATGCTTAAAAAAACGCATCTGGCTTGGCTAGATTTTCTCATCCGAGACAATCGGGCTGATTATGAAAATAACACTGATCAGGGTGTCGGCATTGTGTGATCAGTTTCTCTTGGATGAGAGAATTGGAGCACACTGAAGAGAAGATGGAGATCAAAATTTTTCCATCTTCTCTATTGTCAGTCCATGGAAATCAGATGTCATCAGAGTTCAGTCCGATGATTTCCATGGACTCATTGACTTTCATGGCCGAGTGCACTACGAATATCGGATCAAATTTGGGCATGCAGCAATATCCCACCCCTCCCCTTGAACTGACTCGATCAGAGGAAAAAATTGGACATGTTAATGGCTCTATAGAATAATATTAGTCCAAGTGTGATCCGATATTTTGTCGGATATCACTTGGACGGAAATTACAGTGGTGTGAGTGACCATTAAGGGTGGATTCACATGCCTATGCTGAGATTGAAATATTCAGCCCAATTGTGGGTCTCCCGACCGGAACTGACTGCCTTATATATGCTGGTTGGTCATCTATTAAAGTGTGAGTGCAGATCATATACAGGAATATGGATATATGAATGCTCCATTCCCGTTTAATCTTAATTGACGGTATAACTATATACCCCCCCATCCAGTTTGGGGACTTTAGTCTGTGTATGCAATGACACACTGCTGCCCGGCACTTCATTTGTTTGGCATTTTATTCCATGGCCTGATGGTCTGTCCTGTGATTGTGGCATGTTTCTGGCTTCCCTTATATGAGAACTTTGAGGTCTTTGTTGAGGTGATGTTATGGTTTCTCCATTAACCGTTCTTTGTGGCACTTCATCTCAGAAATACCTTTTAGCACTCTGGGAAAGAAAAAAAAAAAAGGCAGTAAAAAATGGATTCATTCCACAACAGGAAAAGATGTGTGAACCCACTCAGCTCATAAAAGTGCATAGAAAGCTCCAGGATTTCTACATCAGAACATGTCAGCATTCTGGAAAAGTGCCTGGAAAGTATTACAAATGGAGTTTTGTGTCCCCCTTCTCCTCCATTTATAAGGTAGGAGAGGAGCTGGAGGTGTTTGAAGTGCAACATTCCTGCACTAATGTCTTGGCTTAGACGGTCTAGTTTATAGTATGAGGAGGAGACCAAGATGATTTTCCACCCTTTTGTCTTGGCCAAGATATTAAAGATAACTTGTTACATGACTGTTAAATGAACATGAAGGCTTTCTAGTGGGCAGTGAGCTCAAGGTCCAGTTCTCCGGTATATCCTTTGCCTGGATATCTTTGAACTCATAAATAAACACTAAACAGTGTAATTACACACACAAAATAACAATCTGTTCCTTACTTAGGCAATGTTCACATACCCAGTAATGATCGTTAGAATCGATCCTGCAGCAATCTGTTGGGAAAAATGTTCTGCAGACACAACTTTTTAGTCTGTTTTTAAATAACTGATCTCTGCTGGATCCGGTTTTTCAACATTGATGTCTATGGAACCTTAGCCATCCGTTTTACTTTCATTTGTAACAGTTCAGTTTTTTGTTCACTGGATCTAATTGGTTTCCCTCTGTAATATCAACGGACTAGAGGGGCGCAGAAGCGGCGATCCGTCTAGCTTTAGGGCAGGTTAAAGAGTTATCCGACAAAACATCAGATCACACCTGGACCAATGTTATTCTATTGGGCCGTGCACAACCGGTCCAAGAAAAAAAATCACTGCATGCCCGAGTTTGATCCAGTATCCAGATTGCACTTGGCCATGCAAGTCAATGAATCCGTGGAAATCGTCAGACTGCACTTGGATGACATCCAAGTGCAGTTCAAATTTCACGGACTGACAGAATGATGAAGATGGAGAAATCTTTTTCTCCATCTTCTCCTTATCTGAGAAAATCAGATCACACACTTATTAGAGTGATATTAGCATAATCAACCCAATTCTCTTAGATGAGAGAATCTACGGCCGTCTCCACCTGTCTTTAGAGCGGGACTGCTGGAAATGGCTAAACATGCTGGACCATCGCTCCATTCAAACTGTGAACTTCAGAGCCCTGTTCTTCGGATCGGTGGGGTATCTAGCGATCGCCAAGCCGTCTCCTATCCTGGGTTCCTGTTGCAGGGATGTAACCCCTCTTATTGGGTCATGGCAGCTCACATCTTGACCCAGTCTTTTTATCAGGCTGAGTGAGATGTCTGATTTCTTGCGTAGAAATCTGAAATCTTTTACGACGACTTATTGATAGTCTAAACAAAAGTACATGGAATGCCGTACAGTTTTCAGAATAAATCTGGCCACAAGCGAATCTGCCTTTGGTCGCATAATTTCATCTGTAAATTTAAAGACTATCCGTTTTAATTTTAATATCAATACCAATAGTACACATGTAAATAAGAAACTTTGTAATATGTCTTTTCAGAGAAATCTGCTTCTTTCTCCTCCTGGACTGATCTTTCACTCAGTTCATGGGTAAAATCTGTCATGAGTTGAAATTGAGCTAGGAGATGGTAGTTGGTGCTTATAAAGTTCTATGGGGATCTAGGGGCAAGTTCTCCCTAAATGACAGTGCTCATTTGGACATCTGTGCCAATCGGTCTGATCTCAGACCGCAGTGCACGGACTGGCGGCAAGTCTCCCAACCGGAGCATCACAGCTTCATGCATTTCTACCGGGCTGTCACGCTCGGGTCCGGAGAGACGTGGCCAGTCTGTGATCGGACTGAATTGCACGGACATCTGCACGAGACCTTACACTTGAACGGGTGAAGTAGTACCTATGGTGTGAACCAATCGTAACACGCTCAGCCTTCACTTCATTGACCCCAAAAAGGTTTCTAAATCCTATCCAGGAGGCGTCCATTTAGTGATCTCTTCCTTCTCTTGGACCATTGTTCAAGTCTATGCTGTAATTGAGAAGCTGCTTGCTGCAGCAGGAACCTACCCCCTCTGCAATCAGAAACCAATTGAGGTAAGACCCTTTATCAGGAGGCAGCTGAAATGGAGGGAATTGGGAACATATAGACCCTGGTTGTTGTCCCGTGAATTGATGCATAATACATATAAAGGTTTAGCATGGTCATATATGGGAATTGGCAGCCTTACATTTTGGGTACAATTGCTTTCATGCACTTATTGTGATGGTGAAGAAGAAATTATTTTTAATTATGTCGGCTAATACACGTATAGTCGATAACAAAATATTAGATACAGTTCCCTGGGGTCCAGGAGTTGCTCAGAACTGCCCAATCTCCAAATATGACAGTCCTGACTTTGTGCTACATTGAGGTCAAATGTTGATTTGTATCAAAATTGCTTTGTGCAAATATTTATTTAGTTTTTTTTCTTCCTCTTCCTAAACTCTGCTTGGGGGATGGAGGTAATTGCTGTCATATGATGCTTAGAATGCAAGAAGTCTCCGACTGGAAAGTGGAATTAGATGCTATAATATCTGCAGTGGTTTCTTAGAATGTCTGGCTTGTGTCAGGATATGAAAACGGTTTCCAAATCAAATGGCAGGTTAGGCTGATTAAAAGAAATGCGGTCTTGCAGGTTTTTTTTTTTTTTTAAGGGGAGCAGGAGAGGGTTAGAAATGTCATTTTTCCAATAAATTAAATATATTTTTTTCTTTGAGCAATATGCATACAATTTTTTTTTTTTTTAATATACCGTATGTTGGTTTGTTCATTCATCTTGTGGAATTAGAGGCACAGGGGGGGAGTTACTTATTGTATGCCAGTAACTATTAGTTGTCGGCTTGGTTTCTGAACTAAGAATTTACTATTTACTGTACATGCGATTGTAGTCATCTTGGACCCTTCCTGTAGGATCAGTTTAGCATATACGGTAGAATCTATGCATCGCTTTTTCTTCTTTTTTTTTCTTTTTTTACAGCTGTAAAGTTGAATACCATCTGGCTACTTTGTGAGGTATCCTGCGTATGGCTATATGCACGCTTAAAGAACCGCTCCCATCAAAATTACCCTCGTAATATATTGCAATCGTTATAATATAGCACTTTGTTCTTACAATTGCTAATTTTTCCTTTCTACCCAGATAATTCTTCTCTTTTCCATTAGGTCTATGACATCACGTGATGACTGACTAGCTGAATCCTTCTAAGCTCTATGTAGAAACAGGAGGTCAAATTTCCCTGCATGAGTCATCATTACGAATACAATTCTACTTCACTGCAAAGTCACTGGCAGGGGAAGGGGGGGAGCGGACAAGCTGGGTCAGAAGTTGAAGACCGTTATGATTCATGCTGAGAAAATTGATCTCCTGTTTCTACATAGAACTTAGAAGGAGTCAGCTAGTCGGTTTTTAATTAATCCTGTGATGTCATTGATCTAATGGAAAAGAGAAGAATTAACTGGGTAGAAGGGAAAAATGAGCAATTGTGCAATTGTAAGCACACAGTGCAATGTAATTGCAATATATGAAGAGGATTTAAACTTTGATTTGAGCGCTCCTTTAAAGTGAGCCTGTCACCAGAAAAAAAGACCTTATTAACTTGCAGATATGGAGTTAATCTGGAGATTAATCGAGTTATGCTGGCCGGTATCTGCACTTAGCTGAACGAGTGTTCCCGCTTCAGTCACGGGGGCGGGTTAGGTCACCACTCTGAGAATACAGAGAGACGGTTACTGCCGCCGGTGGCTGAAACCGGAACGCTACAGGGAGAAAACAACTCACTAACTTTATTCTCCCGGCAGCGTTAAGCCAAGCGCGGCCTCCGGCCATCATTATAACGCCATTAACCAGCAGATTAACCCCATATCTGCAGGTTAACAGCACTTTTTTTCTCGTGACACGTTCCCTTTAATGGTTTTTAGGAGGTTTTGATGCCAAAACTCTTTAAATCCTCCTC
>VIAB01000239.1:286387-299551 GCA_009801035.1 Oophaga pumilio
CTTTTATATTGTTATCAAAAGTTAGCAAGAAAAAAAATGGCCTTGATGCACCCAAATCCACCCTGCCTAATATGTGTCTGAAGAGCCTGTAATGCTTTTATCCAATTTCCAACCTTTCTTCTCTAAACTCGTTTGTTCCGTCTTCCGCCGTAATATCTTGTTTTTCTTTTATGAAAAGGTACATGGCTCCGGAATTACTCGATGATTCGATAAGTATGCAGCACTTTGAGTCATTCAAATGTGCAGACATCTACTCCCTGGGCTTAGTATACTGGGAAATAGCCCGGAGATGTTCTGTGGGAGGTTGGTATCTGCGCTTTATTTTTTACTTTATTAGGTTAATTTGATTTATCATATATTAATTAGGTTGTTTCTGTTATTTTACATAATTTGCGTAATAATATCGAAAGCCACAATAACATCCTTATCCTAAACGCTTACTAGGGCATTCCGCTACTGTCTAATCATAGGGTCTTCTTTGGAATTATGCCCATGCTATGGCGGGCCGGTAGGTCGTGATGAAAGGTAAATGAAGTGTTTATATAAATATGATTGTATATTTTTGGATATTTGTAATGGGGGGTTTCAGCTCCCTTGGATGTTGTGTGCTGCAAGTAGCAGAAATGTATCATTTTGACCCTGCAATTTCTTGCTTTGCTCCAGGTGTTGTGGATGAATACCAGTTGCCTTATTATGATATGGTGCCTTCTGATCCTTCACTGGAAGACATGAGAAAAGTTGTTTGTGACCAAAAGTTGCGGCCTAACATTCCTAACCAGTGGCAAAGTTTTGAGGTACTGGAATTTAGTAAATATGTAAAATAAGTGACAAACTAAAAACAGTATTAGGACTCATTCAGACGTCCAATTTTTTTCGCGTACGAGAAATTCAGACCCATTATTCTGATCAGAGTTTGAATCGAGTTGATCCAAACTTGATCAGAGTTGGATAAGAGTTGGATAAAAGTTTGATCAGACTTTGATCTGAGTTTGATCCGAGTTTGATCAGAGTTTTATAAGAGTTGGATAAAAGTTTGATCAGACTTTGATCAGAGTTGGATAAGAGTTGGATAAGAGTTTGATCAGACTTTGATCAGAGTTTCATAAGAGTTGGATAAGAGATGGATAAGAGTTGAATAAGACTTTGAAAAGACTTTGATCAGAATGTGGTACTAGTGTCATCCGATTCTCTTGTACATGGAGAAATAATAAAAAAAAATTCTTCACCTTTTCCGCTCTGACACTTCATCTGAGTGTTATCCGATTTTTTTGCGGACCTTTTGACTTGCATTGCTGATATTGATCCGACCTTCAGATCAAAATCGGAAGGAGCAAGTTCTACTGCAATAAATTGGAAGTTTTTCATACTTACCGCCTGGATTAACCCTTGTTAGCGGCCGCGCCCAGGATCCGCCGCACTCCTCTCTCCTTTATTAGTTTTGCTCATCTGTATTGTGTCGAAATAACACTGCAATAGATACAAATAGGGTAAGTAGCTGCATCATCTGCCTTTCCAAAGGCTCTTGTATTAATTGTGGGATTAAGCTACAAAAAAACAAAACTGACCAGCGACTCCTGCAAAATCAGTCAAATGTGAATATAGCTGCAAACTGCAGTGACTGCGTGATACTATACAAATAAACAAGTGCCGCAGCCACCGTGTGAGCCAAGCTCTATGTGATCATTGAGTATATTAATGCTGACCTGCAGTACTGCTCTGTACTCTGTTTCGGGCTGAGCGCTCGTCCCATCCGTCTTAGAGTATGTGCAGACTACGTCTTATAGACACCGGCATACCTGCATTGTTTTTGAATCAGAAAATGCTCTGCGTCTTTACAGCCATTTTTGCGATATCTATGTCACTGCCGTCTTTGTTTTTTTGTTTTTTTTCATCTTACAAATAAAATAGTGGCGTCTTACTAGTATAAGCCGCCAGAAGAATGGGACAGTCACTTCTTTTAACTGCTTCACAACTTTCAAAGCGGTTAGAAGTATTTAAAATCTATGGAGGACACCTTGTCGTGGCCGATGGACACACATGAATTTGCCAATTTGTGCCCTCTGTACCTCAGTGCAGCAAATATAGGCTACATGGCAGCAATACAGTCCAAATTCATATATTCAGTGTTCACATATACCTTAGGGCTCTCAATGTGCTGCTACAGGTGTGGGAATTTAGTAGTAACAACTACTGCACCCTCTGACCATATTGCCACCAGGCTGTTTTATTGCTATATTAAAGCTTACAAGTTTTGTCTCCATCCCCCACCATTACCATACAGCACTTAAAAAGGACCTGACACCGTGGCAAAATTGTACACTTTTGGCTCTTAGTTTATTTCTACTGCTCCCATGAGTATTCCGGCTATTTTTTTTTTTATTAATTGGCCATATGATTTCATAGATATAGGCCTTTCTAGTGCTATTTTTTATGGTCTTTTCCAAGGAGATGGAGTGCACAGATCCTCTGGGGCGTGTCTCATAGATCCTCTGGGGTGCGTCTTTAGGCTGCTCTGTGTTATTACCCTATAAGCCACGCCTCCTTGAAAAGACCATAAAGATTAGCCCCAAATAAAAGGCCCATATCTTTGGAGCCGTATAGCTTATATGGAAAAAATAAAATGTGGCATACTCAGGGGAGTAGCAAGAATAAAATAAGAGCAAAAGCTGGACAGTTTTGACCTGGTAAAAGGTCCTCTATGAGGTGCCTAAGAATCCCTATAGTGGAATATATACATAAAAATATGATAATTTTGCGTCATGAAATACAGCCACGTTCTCTAAATTCTGACTTTGTTCTAGGCTCTCAGAGTCATGGGCCGGATCATGAGAGAATGTTGGTATGCCAATGGCAAGGCCCGCCTAACCGCGCTGAGGATAAAGAAGACTCTGTCCCAGCTCTGCGTGGAGGAAGACTTTAAGCTTTAACGAGACCATGACAGTTACAAAGACATAAGAGGGATTTGTTCGAAGTTGATTTTGCTCTACCTCAAAAGTATCAAGTGCCAGACTGGAGAACTGAGGATAAATGGACCCTTGGCTTGTGGTGGCTTTCGAAATGGCAGAGCTGATTGGCCCATCTTTTATTATGAGGTCCGATGTGTAAAAACAAAAACTGAGAAAAATAATGCAGGGTCTACGTAGCACCACTTGGGTGGTCTGTGGCAATCTAAATAAACATGCTATATACCTTTGCCCGGCTCAGGATGGAGTAGCCGGGAGGCCTACTGTGACTTAATTGCCTACGGCTCCCATGTGCCTAGTGCCGATTGGGCTGCTTTTCGAAAGTCAGCTCTTGCCCGCTAAAAAGTTATATATGTACAGTGACAAAATCCATTATTTGAATGACAGTATAAGCTTAGAAACACTGAAATATTTCATTTTTATAAAAACAGATGTAAAATGTCCAGGTCACAAATCACGCGGGGTCTACCGATAGAGATGGATAGATGTATTTAATAGAAGATGCGTTTCGGTAAAGGGAACAGTTTTCGCTCTTGCTAACTATTATGTTCAGCCTTCTCGTGTCATAATCCAAATGGCGGTAGATAAAGCTTTATAGACATTATTTATAGACAGTAGATATATTTGTGTGTATAGTGTGTATATAGAACCATCATCGGCACCAAAGTTCTAAAATGGAATGTTTGAGATAAGAAAATAAAAAGAAACAGCGCCCCCACTGTTCCTCTTAGAATCTTGTTGGTATTGCACTCACCTTCATTCGTTGCAATACCACTACAACCTGTGGACCAGAGAGGCGCTGTTTCTAGATAAAAATTCTGATTTTCTCACAACCAAATGTGTTTAAAGGGAAACGTTTTGTAAGATGGTGATGGGACCACATCACAGGGTGATGGGACCACATCTGTCTGTAAACAAACAATTGATTCTAACCAAAGATAAAATAGTACTTTTTCACAATTTGTACTTGAGGTCAGCACAGAAATGAGGTTGATGACCGTTTATCTGTTTTTTTTTTTACTTTTTTTTGTCTAGTTGCACTATGTTTGGATTTTTTATGGTTGGCTTCATACATAAGGATTAAATTGGTCTTGTGTTTCAACTATAGCTCCGAGTTAAAGGGGATTTGTGGCCAAGGGTCGACCAATCAGAGCTGTAGCCTTATTTTTGGACCTGAATTAAAACAAAGATTCTAAGATAGTTTTGAAACATAAGGTTTAGGCCGGATTCACACATCCGTGTTTGGAGGACCAAGTACAAATCGTGGGACTCCTAACCAAAACTCAACAACCAATCCTATGAGATGTTGAGTTTGGGTCAGAAGATCTGTGGCTGGTCCATCCATCATTGTATTTATTTTTGGATCTGAATTAAAACAAAGATTCTAAGATAGTTTTGAAACATAAGGTTTAGGCTGGGTTGACACATCCGTGTTTGGAGGACCAAGTACTAATCGTGGGACTCCTAACCCAAACCCAACAGCCAATCCTATCAGATGTTGAGTTTGGGCCAGAAGTTCGTGGCTGGTCCATCCAGCATTGTATTTATGTGGACTGCGAAACTTGGATGTATAAACCACCTTAAAAGGAACCTGTCACATTGATCATACAATCAGATTGGCCAGAAACATGTTACAGAGTAGGAGGAGCTGAGTGAATTGATATATAGGTTTGTAGGAAAAGATTCAGTATAGTTTGTAATTTTCTTTTTGTATTCTTAGGAGTCCAGTGGGTGGTCCTAATCAGTGACAGGCTGATCCTTTTATTTATGATCAGGCAGCCATGGTGCCGCCCACTGGATTCCTAAGCAGAGAAAGAGCAGGGAACTTAACCAATCAGTTATAAACTATGAGCTGATTTTTTTTTTTATCAATCTGCTCAGCTGTTCATGCTCTACTCCATGGTTTGGGGAGATCGGACAATCTGTACCAGGAGTGTGTGTGGCCTCATGTGCCTCTATACAACCCTCTACGTGAGGTTCTGCCGTAGAATGGGAGATATCTCCTATTGTCGGTTTCTTTATATTTTTTGATAGTAAGGGTTGCAAGTTTTGTTTTCAGCTTTTAGGAGTTTATTAAAGGGTTTGTCCCAAAAAATGCTCATCAATCAAACCTAGTATTATTGGTGAAGACCTAGCAGATGAGACCACTATTAGTCCTTAAAATGGAAAGGATCTCCATCGATAATCAACATAGAAGTTTCCACTGCTCCCACTGATGTCAATAATCTCCCAAATCTGTGGTTACATATTTACTATTGTCAACATTAGGACCCTACTTGGCAAATTCCCAACGCACTACTTTTGGGAGTTTTGGCAACTCTTCTGGAAACATTTCCGGGTGTCACCCGGATGTTGGCAGTGGAGTAACTTGAAGCTCATAGACCCCAGAGCAAATACTTCAATGGGGCCCCCAATTATTTCAAGTCTTTAATAGCATTGGTCTTTATATATAGGTCAAATAGTCTTTTGGGGCCCCCCTATGTTCCAAGACCCATGCGATTTCAACACCTGCACCTATTTTAGTTACGCCCCTGGTTCTTGCAGAGTTGGCAAGTTTGTCCTGGACCAATCCCCCAGAGTTACGGCTGATGGGTCCCACTTTGCAGGCCTCACCAATCAGACTTGTATGCTATAAACTTTCATCAATGTATATTTTGGGACAAATCTTGTAAAGAGTATGTCTGTTACTGGACAACTCCTGATTAATGGGCCCAGTAAGGCAAAAAAAAACAAAGAAAATGAAACTTGCCTCCACTACCGGTGCTGCTTCTCAGTATTCAACACTGCTTCCCGTGAGCTTCTGATTGGCTGCAGCATACACAATTTGTCAGAGAGGAAGAAACACGTCTGATCAGTGACTGCTGATTGGCTGTAGTGCTCACGTGACTTCCCCTCCGGTGGTTGATACCGGGGAGCAGTGGTGACTACGGAGGAGTGGTGCCAATCCTAGACATTTTTATTACATTTTTTTCACCTCGGTTTTTTTTGTTAAGTTTGTATTCATTATGTCACATTGTGCCTTTTGTAAACGACTTACTGCAGCGCTGACGTCATGTCGACAGCACTGCAGCCTATCAGTGAGCTCAGCGGCTTTGAGTGACTTGTGCCATCGAATTGGGCAAAGCCGTAGAGCTCTCTAATTGGCTGCAATGCTGTCAACATGACGTCAGCGCTGCAGACAATAACGGACACCGAGTGCAGCAGCGGAAAACTCAGCGCTGGACCCAGGGAGGGTGAGTAAAGGAACATTTTAACCCAGAAAAATCCATGAAAAGTGTCATTACCACCACGTGATAGGACAGGTTCACACATACTGTATTTGAGTATTTGGTGCGGATTTTATGCACATAAAATCCACAACATTTTACAGCAGCAGTAAAGTGCATGAGTTTTACCTTCACCTCGTTCACATGCTGCATTTATTTTGGTACAGAATCTGCTCGGCGTTTTGCTTCTGTTACGTTTTGTTAAATCTACAACATGTCAATTTCTGTAGCGGAAACACAACTTTTAGGTTCGGATTTTAACTATTCCTTTCCATGAGAACCTTAAAACCTGGCATTGTTTAGAGTGCATTTTTGTAACAAAAATAAAAAACGCATGAACATGTATGGAAAATATGCACAGATTTTAGATTCAGAAATGCTGAAAATTTCAATCTGGAAAACTGGGTATAAAATCCGCACTGAATATGTGAACCAACCCTTACGGTGACCAGAGAATGTACAGTCTGTCCTTAAAGGGGGTTGCATGAGATTAAAAATGATTTTCTGCTTTTTATTTTCCCAGATACAGCGCCACCAGTGTCCATAGGTCGTGTCTGGTATTGCAGCCGTTGATTTAGATGTAATAGAGCTGTGATTCCATGGACTGGAGTGGCGCAGTTGCTAGAACAAAAAATATTATATTTTTTTAACTTTCGAAGAACCAGTTTGCTATTCAGTTCCATCAGTATAAGAACTCCTCACCACCTAGGACCGAGGTTTTGATGGTGCAGTAAGAATCTTGTGTAATGATTGAGAGAGAAATTGTAGGATAAAATAATAATTTCAATAATAAAAAAAGCATTGTCTGAAGTCTGGACCCATCTAGAATGAAGAAATACCTATATTTTATCCTACCGGGGTTGTATATAAGCAGGATATGGGCCATTTAGCTGCTCTGGATGCCCTTCCTAATAATCAGTGTTGCCGTTTGGGTAACAGTATATAACCAGACGATGCCAAAATATTGAATTTCCTGAAATACTATTACTAGTTCATTACTAAAACCAAATTTCATTCCAGCTTCTAGTTCACACTACAATGAAGCAATTCTTTTTATTCTGCTTTGCCAATATATATTTTTATTAACCCAATATAGGTGTAAATATCAATCTGTATTTTTTGGTTTGTGTTTATACCACATGTCTCTAGATCCCTGTTTTGGGGTTTCCTGCTGTTGGTCCTTTTACACATGGTTCGGTGTAGTCTCCACAGTGAGGACCTCTATGTGCCGGTTTTTGATTATTCTCTACACAGGACCGGTTTTAAGAGACATGGGTGGGAATGTCCTGAGGCCTCCACCCCCTTTGTTGTCCTCCTCTATCCACCCTGATGGCTGTTCAGTAGATATGAACAAATCAATTCTAATTCAAACTTGCCAAATTTTTCCCAAAATTTTGATTACTGACCAATCGGAAGTTCTGCGTAGCCTCCAATTGCCCTTAAGACACGTGTGTAACGCTCTGAGGTCTCCTAGGACTGTATTGCAACCCTTTCATGCTCTTTAATGCAAACATAGCCTTATTAATGTCAAAGTGACCTCCACTTCGGTAGCTCTTTATCACTGCTGTGCGGTCCGTAATGTTTATTCAGTTTTTTATGGCTTTCTCGCTGTATCTCTATGGCATAGCTGTGAGCTGTGACGTCCTCTCACTGTTCAGATTCATAAACTGGCTGCTGCATTCCCTGCCTCTGCTTTTATACTGGTTATAATAGTCCCTCCTAATTGGCTGTGCTATAGCATGTGATGTGATAGCTGCACGGCATTATGGGGAAACCTGACTGAGGTCATAGGATCCTTCTGTGACTGATTCATCCTTCTGCAATGTTTAAAATGGAGGTGATCATTTTAGGAAATCCACATAAAGCGAATCACAAAATTGTTCAACCCTACACCTGGGACTGTTCCCAGAATGCCCTCTATTGGTCATGGTTTTGCTAAACCAAGTCCCTTTTGTCCACTTTGCTGCACTGTCCCTGCAAAATTGTCACTTTGTGAGTAGCTCGATGACTATTTGTAGTCATTCTCCCTGGTGTTCTCCGTCTGCTTCCTGCTATCTCCTCTGCTCAAATCTGCATACCTTTCCTCCTGCTTGCAGGAGGTCTGCCTCAGTGGAATGGGGATTTCAGGGGTAACCCTTAAGTCATGCCTTTCCTATCCTATCCCACAGCACTGGAAAGGCAGGGAAGGCATGGCTTAGCCTTACCAGTGCACTCCCATGGTCATCCCGGAAGCAGATGGAAAGGTATACCGATTTGAGCAGGAGACAGACAGAGAACACCAAGTAGGATGACTATACATAAGAATTGTATAGTCACTTTTTAGTACCATGATTGATAACCTGAGTATATGTGGGATATTACTTAGTAACAGACCATGCCTGAGGTGGGTGACACCGGCGGCTATTTACAATGGGTGTCACCCGCTGTCCTGGTTGCAGTGCCACCAGCATTTTCGTGCCACCGCTGGTAGGTGGCCCCCATTGCATTGGATTACCATTTTCTTTTTCACTGCTGAAGACATGTGATTGGGGGGCACTCAGCCTCCTGGCGGGAGATCTGTTGTTTTTCTCATGACAAATACTGTGATTACAATTCATTATATATAGTGAAATATTCAGTCCACTCACACGCCGACGTTGAATATGTATGTTATATGCTTTCAATTCCAATTTATTGTTTTATTATCTATTTCAGTTGTGTTCGCTTTGTTTACTGTATCTCCCTTGTTAATAGTCAAAGATTGAATTATCTCAGCACAAGGAAACTTCGGGTGCGCCAATTATCTGCCATCGAAATCTGACTAATTAATGCCTCATCTTCTTGGGGGGGTTAATATGACACAAATGAAATTATTTTCTGCAGAGCAGGCAAACAAGCCATGCATCGGCAGAAGTACAGAATACAGTAATTACTTTTCATGTTATGCCAATTTATCCCATGGAGTTATTACAGTATTCATTATTAGTAATAGAAATATTGACATGTAAGTCATGGACGAAGTGTGAGAAACTACCCGTGCACTGCGGGTGGTTTGCATTTTATTCTCCTGAGCTCTTTTTTGCCTAATACAAAGCTCCAAATCCCCTGCAGAGTCATAGATGTAACAGAAAACATGGACTACCAGTAGCTACCACTAGGGGGAGCACTCAGATTACTATTATTCAGACAGTATTCGATTAGCTTCAGAGCTCCCTCTAGTGGAGGCTGCAGACAGGCAAATAAAAATAGATTTTAATCCATATCTATGCGGATGATTTGGGCATCAGAAAAACAACGTGCAAACTTCTGTAAAAATCATTTTGTGCCTAAAACTGATACTAAAAACGGGGATTTAAAAAAAAGGTTTCAAATCAGAACATTATATTGGCCACATATTAGTAATTCAGAAGTTAAAGTACAAAGTTTAGCAATTCTGATTTCTACAAAGATATTCTCATTTCGAGCAAGCCGGAGACACTTGGTTAGCACACAAGCATGCTCAGATAACACCTCGCTCATCATTAATAACTAATTAATCAATCAGTTTTATCAATCAGTTTTATCTTAACCACAACCTTCTTCGTCGGTGAAAAAAAAATTGTTGTTACCGTCATCCAAAATACCTTACAACCCCAGGGCCATGAAGACTTTATATAGACCCCCAAAACACGCTTTTTTTTTTTCCTTTGACTATAAACAGTTTTTTTTTCTGTATAGTATAATGTGTATTTTTTGTGATGTACTGTATATTGTATGCATATGTTATACATACTGACATATTATGTAGGATGTACACGGCGCAACCAAAATCAACATCACATGCACATTGTGTATATCAAAGAATACAATGTCAAACATTGGGCTTATTAAGTATATCTGGACTTTTTAATGTATTTTTTTTCCATGCATCATTTTTATGAACATGTATTGTTTTGTAAAGTGGTAACTATAGTCAATTCTATCAGTGTTTCTTTGAAATCGAAATATATATTTTAAATAAAAAATGGAAAATGCAGTTTGTCGAGTTACCTTTTCAATCATTTTTTTTTAAGAAACCGTGGCCATAGGGTGATCCGATTTTCTCGGTCGAGTAGAAGATAAAAGAAAATTTGTCAATCTTCTCCATTCCGACAGGCCGTGCAAATCAGACTGCACTCAGATGTCATCCGAGTGCAGTCCGATGTTTTCCATCATTGGCTTGTATGGATGAGTGTGATCCAAATATCGGATTATCGGATGCAAGTCGTGCATTCTGCGACTTCTCATAAGATCGGCTCAGTCCGAGAAAAAAATCAAACATGTCCAAAGTCCCATAGATTAACATTGGTCCAAGTGCGATCCGATGTTTCATCAGATAACACCGGACTGATAATATGCGCTCGAACCCTAAGCTTTCATAACAATGGTCTATAGAGCGCTGTGTGTCATGGCTACCTTATTCATACAGCTGCTTCTTGGTCATGCTCTACCCACTTATGTCCCAGGATCTGCGCAGAACATATTTATAGGGAGCCTGTCAGCACAAAATGACTGTTCAAACCAAGCAGAAGTGCTCTATTAACTCATGGCGTTGCAAAACCGTTCGATGCACTTTCCCACCTTCTTATTTTCCATCTATCTCTTCCTTCCCCTAGCTCCTGTAAAGCCAAAGCTGTCAATCAAGGAAGAGGAGGCATGGATGGATGGAAATTAAGTAGCTGAGAAGGTGCACTGAACTGCTTGGCCACGCCACGGGTGCAGCGAGCGTCTGTGCTTAGTTTGAACAGTCATTTTGTGCTGACAGGCTCCCTTTATTTTCACCTCTGATTTTGCACAGCTTATCTCTGCTTACTCATGTCACTGCCAGTCCTATTGTAGCATACTGATCCTGGTCCTGCAGGTTCGCCATCCAGCTTCCTTCTCTAGTAAGATAATATTCTTCCGTGTAAAATCTTGTAACAAAGATGAAGCATATAGAGACGATATCACATTATATTACATCATGTATAAGGTAAAAAAAAACAGACATGCGTGCATTTAACTCCCCCCCACCAACTGAAAAAAAGCGCAAAAAAAGTTTCAGAAAAATGCAAAAAAGGTAAAAAAAAGTTTAGCAATTTATGCAATAGTTATGAATGTTTGGCAGACCTGGCGTATTATGGAAATATATGAATTATCTTGCCTGCTTTTTTTTTAAAGGTCCAAAGAATATTGGGTCATTGATGTAATGACAAGGCTCTGAAAGGGTTACAGTTAGGTCCATATATATTTGGACAGAGACAACATTTATCTAATTTTGGTTCTAGACAATACCACAATGAATTTTAAACAAAACAATTCAGATGCAGTTGAAGTTCAGACTTTCAGCTTTCATTTGAAGGTATCCACATTAACATTGGATGAAGGGTTTAGGAGTTTCAGCTCCTTAACATGTGCCACCCTGTTTTGAAAGGGACCAAAAGTAATTGGACAATTGACTCCAAGGCTATTTCATGGACAGGTGTGGGCAATCCCTTCGTTAGGTCATTCTCAATTAAGCAGATAAAAGGGCTGGAGTTGATTTGAGGTGTGGTGTTTGCATTTGGAAGGTTTTGCTATGAAGGAAACATGTGGTCAAAGGAGCTCTCCATGCAGGTGAAACAAGCTATCCTTAAGCTGCAAAAAACAGAAAAAATCCATCCGAGAAATTGCTACAACATTAGGAGTGGCAAAATCTACAGTTTGGTACATCCTGTAGATCTACCCCGACCTGTTCCAGCGACGTCTTCCTCTGTCATCACGCCATATTACCTCTGTGTGTGATACTAGTAATGGATGAGGCAGCATTGTTAATATCACTGACGGGGCAGGCGCTGTCCATCTAGGAATACTGGGGTAGCTGTGAGGGTTGGTGTGCTGTCCATAACTCCCTGCTGTTCCATTTTGGGCAGCGCCACGCCCTATTTAAACTTCCTGCTGTTTGCTAGGAATTGCCAGATATTGCATTTGGTTTTCTATATTGCTGGTGGGTTTTTCATATTCTACTACTGATCCAATTCCAATTTGATCTTTTCCCTCCCTGTCTGACTTTGTTTTTGACTGACATTTTGGAATCTGACCCTGGCTTTTCTCCTGACAGTGGTTTTGTCTCTTGATTCTGTCCCTCCAGTTACTGACCCTACTAAGTTTGACATTGTCTCTGGCTCCCTCCTCCGGTCAGCAGCTATTCAGAGGTCAACACCGTGAGCCCATATTCTGGATAGTGGTTGAGTTACAAAAGTTGGGGTTCCTCTGAGACCTGCTAGATGGGGTTGTGCCAAGCCTGTCCAAGGTTTTCTTTTTGAGCAAATGTCCTCAGACAGACCTTTCCTTGCAGCTCAACAGAACAATTTCTACAGGTTCAGATAAATTTGATGTGGCGCCATATATCGCCTCTCCAAGGTTAGGTGCACATACTGTTTGTGCACTTGATCTACAGTACTTTTTTTAATGTATCCTATAATGTGCCCATTTACCATATAAAGTACAAAAGTGTGTTCTTTCAGCCTCCGGCTGGCCGGTATATGTCTGCACCCCATTTATTTTCATAGGAAAGTGCAGCAGACAGTGTATTCCATACAGAGGGCTACTGAAAAGTAAGGTGTACCATGCGGCGGTATATGACTCTTTACAGTAGGTCCCTATAGGGGACGGATGCATAGATAAACACTATCCTGACGGTATGCTGCTGACGTGGGCACAAACGCAGTCTGGACCGACCCTAAGCATGGCTTGTAGAAGAGATTAGGATGGCTAATAGAATGCCGCCATTATACCGTTTTTCTAGCAAAACCCTTGTGAACAAACCCAATATAATACATGGTACTAATGACTTATCTGCTTCTTTACGATCTTCCAGTAATCAAATAGTTTTCTTATAGCTGGTTTTCTGTTAAAAGACAAATGTCATTGTTATATCTGTGTGTGGTTTCACCCACATCTGGCTCACAGAGCGTCTT
>VIAB01000239.1:308182-321440 GCA_009801035.1 Oophaga pumilio
AGTTTTTCAATGTCCATTTTAAAATGTGGTGCCCAGTTACGTCCCCGCTCCCGATTCTCCAGATGTTTTTATTTTGTTCCTGTGCCTCTCCTTCCCTGTTTGTAAATCTCAGCTTCATTTTAACCAAGTACCGTATGTGCAGTCATCCATTTTTTCTATCAGAAGCTTTTTTGAGATCCATGCCCAGAAGAATAAAAAATACAAGATTTATACACAGGGAAGTGGAGGCCATATCTCCGGAATGGAGAGGCACAGAAATAAAAGAAAAACAGCGCCGCATTCAGGAAAACAGCAGCATTTACACCAAGTTTAAAAAAAATCATATTTATAGGATGTCAAAGGTCCTCTCTAAATATCTCTAAATATGGTTCTTATAGGTATGAAAGGCAGTTTTTCTTTAGAAAAATGTAATAAATGAGCTTTATGGTCTTTATGGTTCACTGCTCTGTTTCTTCATTTGTTTGTCTGATTTTAGTCAGTAATTTATTTATCTCAAATTTGCTATAAGGACAATCTCGTCTCTTGCATTTCCTGTGCGTCTGACTCATCCACAAAGTTCCCATAGTCTCAGCATTTCAGTAATATAAATTCATTCAGGTTCTTGGAATAATAGATAATGTTTTACCGATCGCTGAAGATTCCAACCACAATCACAAAATAATGCATTAAATAAAAATGCTTAATCTTAATCAGGAGAGTGAACTCATTTCATTATTGAAACTCTGACTCAGAATCACATGCATCGTTTGATTAAAACTTGTAGTACAAGCAGGTTCCAGATAATCGCTGTGGATTTAATAGAAGATGGTTGTATTCGTCACTTAATATTTCAATAAAAGCTGCAGTCACAGGTCTTTATGGTCATTCTAAATCATGATATGGCGATAACCTGAGAGAGCAGCCTTCTAATAAATAACTGAAATAATAAATATTATCATCTGCGCCTTTTTTTCAAAAATAGTACTAATAGTGACTGCAAATTCTTAATATGTTGCAAATAATTTGTGCAATTGTACTCCGGCGCCCTAATGGAGTGCAAAATCTCTCTTTATTTTCTACTGGCGTGCAACATTTAATGCATTAAGGGACTTTAATTAACTTTAAAAAAGCACAAAAAAGTAAAAGACTAAAAAGGAGCATATTTGATTTTACACCTCACCTATTTTGTGCTCTTATCAGTTTTGCAAAACAAATCTACTAACTGGATCTCTTTAATGTGTTTGGCCAGTGTTATAGAAGAAGGAGGACAATCAAGTTTAAAGGGTTTGTACTTGGTATGGAAGTTATCATCTATACATTGGATTACCCTCACTGATCCTAAGGCTAGGCCTATTCTAACAGAGTAGAGGTCGAGCATGTACATAATCAGTCTATTCATTGTCTATCTGTCACGGGGTTACCGCGATAGTGTGGAGCCAGAAGACCGTAGCGTCTGATTGCTCCTACTCCGGTGCTGAGAAGAAGCACTTCTCCTTCATTTTGAACGTGTTTATTTCTTCTGGCAGAACAGGGGTTAATTGGCCATGTTGGAAATCCCTTTGTTCACAGCTGAGCTCGGTTAGCCACTCCTTTCCCCTTTATAATCTGGGCTCTGCTACAAATCTTTGCGAGAGCAAGCATTTGCTGCATGGCTAACGGAGGGAGAGGAGTTAATATGAGGAGAGTTGGAGTAGTTATCTGTGACTGTTGTTTGGTTTGTATATGTGGTAATTCCTATCCTCTATTTTAGTTTATTCCCCTACCTCCACACCCCGGTGCATTCCTCTGTTATATGTGAGTGAATATTTTGTATGCATTGGAGTTTTCTGTTAACCCCTGTTTGTGTTGCCTTGTTTGTCGGGTTGGTGTACTGCGGTGCACAGTAGCGCCCCTCTTCCCTGGGTGAGGGACGAGAAAAGATGGAGGGCTAACTCAGGAGATAAGGCAAGGGCGGAGGCCCTGTCATCTTCACTTTCAGAATTATCCCAGGGAGTGGGTTGAGCTAGGGTGTTCCCTAGTGTTAGGGACAGGGAAGGAGCATCTTGTCCCGGGTCACCCGACAGCTGTTTTGTCACACTATCCATGTACATCGCTCCCATGTCTCCCCGGCAGCCTCAAGAAAACTGAATGAAGTGTAGGTGCAAATGCTCAACCGTCACTCCATACAGATGGGCCTTATATCGTTTTCCATCCCTCTGTTGAACTTGATGGATGAATGACATTTAGCAACTGTACTAACTTTATGTTTATATTTTTGTGAACTTCAAGAATTCTGTGCCAAAACAGATATACCCCTGAACTCCTCTGTTGAGATCTGATAAACGACTTGTCATTAAACAGACATAACTTAGTGGCGAGTATCTGATGGCTCCACCAAAGGACGAAACCAATGTGCCACCTTCTATGACTAGGGGGGTGAGAAGTTGCGTGGATGTGAAGGGGGTGGAGGAAACGTGGTAGAAGAGCGAAAAACACATCTGTGAGTAGAAGAAAAAAGGAAGAACATCCTATCATCTGGGTAAGGTTAAAGAAAATTGAGGAAGCAAAGACCACTGAAATGGTTAAAAACCAATGAGGATTGCAAACCCAAGGACTAATGTAAAGACATAGGATAAGATGAGGGTTGAATTTGAAAAGAAAAAAAAATTCTAATGTCACAAATCCCTCTCCAAAAATATCATTCTAGGACTCTTAGAATGAAATGGACTTGACTTGAGTCATTGTTCTCCATTGGACTTGATTTCTTTACCTTAGAAACTAACTTTAATGGAAACTTGGACATGACTATGCCCACCAATCAAGGGACCCTTAGGAACCAATTAAGCCTATCAGAATTTTTTTAAAGAGTGGGAAGAAATCAGATTTTTTAATTTTTCTTTTTTCATAATTTTTCGTAATGAGTTTTAAGAAACTGTTTTGCAGTCTTCCTGTGCACACATTTTTTGTCAATGTTCTTCAGTTGTCAGGTGTAAGAAGAATTTGTTATGCAAGGGTTAATGTAGACACTAATGCTCCTCTCGTATCAAAAAAAGATTTACGAGGTTTACATAGAAAAAACCACAAGCACTATATTTCCGTTCTCATTTGCAGCAGGCAATGTATTTTCTCTTTTCTAAGCAGATATGAAATTTCTGTGAAGGGAATTGGCTGATAGACCATCATCATGTCTACGATGAGGCCCCGGACACGGGACAAGTGTGGATCTCAGCTGGAAAACCTTGTTCTTAGCGGTTTCGGAGCTTCTTCCAAAGCATTATGGAATAACGGCTTGGATGATTGTAGAGGAAGCCATTGTTTGGTAGGGGCCTTAGCAACATTACCACGGGGTCACAAGCAGGTAAGTGTCACTTCTAAATAATAATTTTTGAACATTAACTTAAAATAAATTGGGGAAACTATTGTAGTGAAAGCAAGAGGATACACGGAACTGAGAACATAAATGTGAATGGCTTATATTACAAAAAAATGATCCAACTTTTCAGATATAGAATCATAGAATGTTAGAGTTGGAAGAGACCTCCAGGGTCATCGCGTCCAACCCCCTGCTCAATGCAGGAGTCACTAAACCATCTCAGACAGATGTCTGTTCAGCCTCTGCTTGAAGACTTCCATTGAAGGAGAACTCACCAATATAGAACATATTGAAAAAATTTAAAAGACATTAGATTGGTGACAACCAGTATGCCTGCAATAAGATACAAAAGCCCAACTCCGTCACAAGTAAAAACATATTTTTCGAAAACCTTATTTTTTTGGTGCTTAGTGGTTATAGTAAAAAGGGGAAAACAAAATAAAAAAATTTTTTTGGGCGTTTTGCAATTACAGATTATAATTTAATTAGCAATTTATGGTGCAACTTCTCCAGCCTCTTGAAGTTAAAGACAAGCTTATGAATTGCAAATCTAAGTTTATTCTTCTCCCCCTTTGGGTTTAGTTCTGTCAAATGCTTTCGGGAGTTTGGATCGGCCATGCATGAATGTATTCTCAAAAGAAATAAGAAAGGAAGCTGTTGTCGGGCATTACCTTGAGAACAAGGGACTGGGCATATTAAAATTCAACATTAATTAGTTGTCCAGAACCACTGAAGTTAATGGGTTTTGCTGACCATAGTTTAATGTTTACGGCCCCATAAATCTGTCTTTTTGTAGGCCATCATGTAAGGTAGACTGTCTTTCTAACGTAATATATTCCACAGCTCTTGCAGTAAAGAATCCTTGCCTTTTTTCTTCTTCTGGATCAACATGTTAGGCTATAGGTTGAACTCAATGAACTTGAAGTGAGCCTGATAGGTCCCCCGTGCCCCCAGAACCACCAGCAGCTATGACTGCCTATCATAATACCCAGCCTACCAGCCCCTTTATTACATTGGACACATAAACAGATCTTTAGAAAAAGTATTTCTAAAGTCCATTTATGATATGAAAATGAACCCTTTGACTTGTCGATGCTGCGTTAGTTTGCCCAGACTAGTCAACCCACTTAGCATGTTATTATGCCCCTGTGGGAGTAATAAAATGACTTACAAGTGCCGGTATCATCGCCAGTGCTGTACAAATCTTGCGCATGTGCGTGGCTTTGTTCTCTCACATCATTGAGCCTCTGAAGCCTGGTGTACGCGTCCCGACTTCAGAGAGACGCACTGCGCATGACTGGAGGTGCAGAAGACTTCCGATCATGCGCAAGTGTAGAGCTGTCTGGAGCCGGGGTACATACATCCGACTTCAGAGGCTCAATGATGTTAGGGGACAAATGTGCACAAGATTTGCATAGCGCTGGCGATGACGCTGGCTTTTGTAAGTCATGCTGTCAGGCCCACAGGGGCATAATAACATACTAAGTGGACCGACTAGTCTGGGGAAAACTAACACCCCCTCGACGAGTCAAAGGGTTTATTTGAATGTCATAAATGGACTTTAGAAATACTTTTTTTAAAGATCTGTTGTAACGCCAATGGCGGCATCCCTGCGTGGTTTCTCTCCCCCGGCGACATACTCACTGCTCTGGCTGCACGGTGGTGTCCTCGTGCTCTACTGTAGCTTCCTGGTTTTCTGGGTCTGCGCCCACGGTGTCCCGGTGATGCATCTAATGCGTGTGCCCACTCCCCAAATCTTAAAGGGGCAGCGCGCATACTTTGGAAATATCCCCTTCCAATAGCTGGGAGGCATGAGTTAAATAAGGCACGCTCCCCTGTTGGGAGGTGCCTGAGCACCTCCTTTTGGCTAGTTTGTGTTGTACAACTACTCAGTTTCCAGGTCTCCTGTGTTGTCTGAATAAGTATTTTTTTCCATATTCCTTGTACTCTGAACCCACTCCGTCGGTACCTGAGCCCAAAGCCGCTCTGTCACTACCTGAGCCTGAAACCGCTCCGTCGGTACCTGAGCCTGAAACTGCTCTGAATGTACCTGAGCCCGAAGTCGCTCTGTCGGTACCTGAGACTGAAACCGCTCTGAACGTACCTGAACCCGAAGCCGCTCCAGCGGTACCTGAGCCTGAAGACGCTCTGAACGTACCTGAACCTGAAGTCGTTCCGGTGGGACCTGAACCTGAAGCCACACCAACAGTACCAGACCCTGAAGCCGCTCCGGCAGTGCCTAAACCTGAAGCCAGTCCTGTCTGAACCTATTCCTATACCTGACCTTCCTGTACCTAATCCCTGTCATGTATCCTGTGGCCGCACTCTCCGAACCAGTCCCAGTGGCCATTCTGTCCTGTAACCAGAGGCCGCCCTATCCGAACTAGAGTCCCTGACCCTTAGGGTCAGCTGCTACTGTGCAAGACATTGCCCTGGAGTGGTGTCTGGGGGCTACTTGCAGCACAAACCTGACCTCACCATCAGAGGCTCCAGTGAATACCAGGTAGCTACTTAGATATGCCCCTCCAGGGTAAGACTGGCCCATGGAGCAGTGGGTCTACGATCCACTTGTGTGATATCTGTTTATGTGTCCAATGTAATAAAGTGGCTTTTAGGCAGGGAATTTAGATAGGTACACATGACTGCTGGTGTTTCTGTGAAGAAGGGGGACCTGTCAGTTTCCCTTTAAGTCTACCTTCAATCTTAAAACTATGAAACTAAGATACAACTTATATGACTGAAAATGTATAACAACTATCTGAACAAACATCATCAAGCTTCCACCAAGCTAAGAAAAATTGTGCAGGATTCTTTACTGTAAAGAGCTGTAAAGCTGTGTAACTGTCACATCAGGTGCTAGTTTTAGTAGGAACAGCTGATAATTCTGATTTTTGGTAGAATTAGATTTTTAAGGAACGTAGAAGGCTCCTTACGCTATGAAGTGTGTCTACAGTGCTCTTCTTGAGAACCCCAGAAATGTCAACATTAACAGGTGTGCAAATGACAGAATTTCTATTCTTTACAGCTTATCAAGTCAAGATCAAATTCACTGATTGACTCAACGGGATCAGAACCAAACAGGTTTGTGCATGGAATAGAGTATAGAACATGCTCTTGAAGATAGGCTCTTATTACAAGTTGATAATGAATTCTTGGTTGCTCTGGTGAAAGGGTCTCTGATACCAAAAGGTTGACATTAAAGTCAGGTTTATACGATTAATTCTCAGCTCCTTGATTTTTTAGGGATATTTTTGATTTTTGATTATGATTATTGAGAAAGATGATTTAGAAAATATCTACGATTTATAATTGTGGAGACACGGGGGGTTGGAGGGCGCTCCGGTCCGCTAGCCAAAATCGCATGGACCAGGGGTCGTCACACCGAACGTCCGCTCTCCGTTTACCGTGGGCATAGCGCTACTCAGACAACACAGGGTGAGGGTAAAACAGTGTCAATACTTTATTGAACCACAAAACAGACAGGTAACATGTAGAACAGTCCCAGCCCAGTACCAAAGATGGAGCACATTACAGAATTTCACCCTTCCACTGACTCACCGAGATAATAGCAGCTGTTACTTCAGATCTTCCAGGGCCAATTACCCCACTTGTGGCACACACAGAGGAGTTAACGACAAGTGCAGGAAGATGACAGTCCATTCAGGTACAAGGGCCAGTTGACCGCAGGGTCACAACCTGGCTTCATCTTCCAGAGCCAACTACCCCAGCTGTGGCATGCATAGGGAGAAGGTAATGACAAGCTTAGGAAGATGACAGTCCATTGAGGTACAAGGCTAGTTGACCGGAGGGTCACAACCTGGCTTCTCCGAACATCTCCATGGAGCCAGGTGACCGGCGGGTCCCAATCCTGGCTTTCTCCAAACATATTCATGGATTTGTGATGGTCAATGGATCAGATCTGTATTCTTCCAGCCGGGACCGAGGTCCCCTATGCTGCCATCCTGTAGAATAATAAATCTGTGTCCCTCGTGATGGAGCCATGATGTATTGGCTGCTGTCAGGTAGAGACTCTCTGGATGTCTTGGCTGAATCTCTGTCTCTCTCTGTCTCACTATACAGAGGCATATAACCTCTTTTAATAATCAAGTGTCCTTCATTCACCATTTACAGGTAATGCTGATAAGATCAACTCGCATTGTTTGATTATGTAATCTATTTGCATAGATTTTCCTCTGTTTTGAATACCAACAAACTGGCTGGCATGGACAATGTATAATTAACATTTCAACAAACATCACTAGTCATCCAGGATAAGAGCACAGTATGTTACATCAAATGTCAACTTACAAAAGTCTGTTTTCTTGACCCTCCAGCAAGAAACACATAAATTCAAAAGTCAACATATAGATAACAGTCTATTCTTTCTGGCTTGCTGAAAACAGACATCTGGTTAATTAAGATACAATGCTGTGTCTCCACAATATTCTTTCACATTTTCATTTTATTATTCGTAAATTGTCTCAATATCAGGCTTTAAAAAAGCTGCCAGGAAATTAGAGACAGTTTAATTTAAGAACAGATGGAATTCCCCAAATTTCTAATCTCTAACCCAGAATCAATGAACCTTTGACTAAAGCACTGCAAGAATAAAACTCACTCATGTCATTGTGGTAGATAAACCTGTGAAGAAATATTCTACAATATTTCAGTTTCTTTACAATTTCTGAAAGTGGACCATGCTCTTACATGGGTGTCAATGGTTCAGGCTGGCGGTCATTGTGGAGGATGGTTGATAGAAAGGGGTTTAGGCTAGCCTAAGCTATGAACACTGTGACTTATTTATCAGTACCGTATATATTAAAGGGGTGTTCCCGTCTCCAAGTTCCTATCCAAATACATAGTAGGTGTAATAATATTAGCAAATACCTCCAATTACAAATGTAGTATAGTTCTCTTGATTAGCTGTGTCACTCAACTCATGTGCAGGGCATAGAGGTAGCTTAGGTATCCATTGTAACGACCACTCATATAATGACAGTTAGTTGCTAGTGGTCGTAACCATGGATACCTAAGCTACTGCAATGCCCTGCACATGAGGTAAGTGACATAGCTAATCAGGAGAACTAAATTGGAGGTATTTCGCAATATTATGATTACACCTACTACAGGCTTTTCAGACTAGCCACACCATTTTCAGCAAAGCAAAGGAGAGAAAAGTGTATATTATAGCTTGACAAATCTGTTTTTTAGCCCTTTACTAGCTAATTTTTTAATTTCTAGTCTTTAATAATCAGTGCCTAAATCACACAGGGTGCCAACCTAATGATTAAATAAGTAACATCTATGTCAGCATGGATCTGTCAGCAAAGTATTCTGCTCAATGCGAAATATTCTTCTGCTGATCTATTTTAATATATTTTTGGCAAAATGTACTTTCTAGGATGGATATTCTAACACATCAAATCTGGAGAGTGAATGTAATAAATGAATATTTATGATGAGTTCTGTTTTTCAGGAGAGTAGTGGTTATTACAAAACAGGATAATGAACCATTTGGCTTTGAAATTCAGGTAAATGCAAACATTTTACATAATTTATGCAAATAATAGCAGAACATAAGGATAGGAGCGGTTGCATATTGCACATATGCATATACATTTTACATCCATATTATTAGTACGTGTTAAAGGGGTTGTCTGGCCACAACAGATGTAAATACTAAGCTGAGTAATAAAACTTGCAGGACCCTCACCCAGCAGCCATGTCGCTAGTCCGTGGCCATGTGAAGTGCTCCTACCTGCTGGTATCCCTGACTGATCGCTTGTACTATACATAGCTATGTATAGCGAAAATCATGACCTCCTATGAATGGCGGGAAAGTCGTCATGATAAGCACAGAGTTCTTTAGGAGACCCCCATCGGTCATTGTTACCCATAGGCGCCCCGCGATCACATCATGGGCGCATTGATGGACGCGTGTTAAATGCCGCTGTCAGAGATTGACAGCGGCATTTAATAGGTTAACAGCTGCGGGTGGAGCTCTACTTGCAACTGTTAGAGGCTGATGATGGCTGAATAATTCAGCCATCATCTGCCGGGAAAGAAGCGGGCTCGGCTTGCGAGCCCGCATCAAAGTCAAGGACACGACATATGACGTAGCTGTACATCATATGCCGTGAAGGGGTTGAACTTTTATACCCTACTAATAAAATGTTACTATTATTTTAATCTCGGTGTCGCTTTCTTTCTATGTGTTGTTAAGTGAGTAGTGATAGCCTTGAAGGGTCTGGATGTTAGGACAGAGAAATGGGATAGATTAGCTATTGAATTGAGACACTCGGCCAGCACCCTTCATACAGATTACTAATCATGTGCCGACACAGAGGGGAAGTGAGCGGGATGGCGAGAACAAAGATGACTTTCTGTGTCAGAATAAAGTCTGAAGTTCAGCAGAACCGGCAGTGAAATTGGGGCACAAATGTTAAAATAATAATGAAAGTATATTAGTAGGTTAAAAATTATCATATAAAACAATCTTTTTTTTTTGTTCTAGTTGTACAACCCTTTTAAGTAATTAACCCAAAAGTGCAGCAGGACTAATATCTGAGCAAAAGGGCTGAAGTCATAATAAAAATCCCCTCTCTCAGTGAGTTATAGAAAATAGCATTTTATTTTCAATGAATTAAACTGTAATCAAAATTTTTATTTTTGCTTCATAAATGAATAGTACACATGAAAATAAGCAACTTTGTAATATATCTTATCAGAGAAATGTGCTTCTTTCTTCTCTTGAACTGATCTTTTATTCTCAAAATTCTCAATTCACAGGTAAAATCTGTATTCAGCGAAGACAGATTGTTACATTGCTGAGATGGGAGGTGACGGTTACTACTGATAACATGAAGAGGGGAGAAGCTCTGACTACACCAAACCCTCGCCTCCTCCATCTACATGGGAGATGACAGTTGCTACTGACAAGAATCTATCCCCGCAATGTAGCAATATCTGTCTTCACACAATACAGATTTTTCCTGGGATCTGAGAATTTTGAGAATAAATGATCAGATCAGGAGGAGAAAGAGGCAAATTTCTCTGATAAGTTGTATGACAAAGTTTCTTATTGAGGTCTAAGGGGTACCGTTTCTCCTTTCAGAGAGTGACATACCGGCTCTGGCATGCCAAGGTAAGAAGGTTTATTCACTGTGCAATGCTTCTCTGGGAAATGTAATATGCAAATGTCCTTTTCAGCGAGGTAGCGGACTTGAGCTCTATAGCGCCACCTGTTGGAAGCAGCAGTCCAACAAGTCACTATTGACCCTTTAACGAGCCTTGCAATATGACTTATTGCAATAACAAGACTCATTAAAATGGTCGATAATGACTTATAGGATTGCTGTTTCCAACAGGTGGCGCTATAGAGTTCAATTCCTCTTCCTCTCTGAAGAGGCAATTTGCATATTAAATTTCCCAGAGGAGCATTGCATGGCGAATAAGCCTCCTTACCTTGGCATGCTAGAGCCGGTATGTCACTCTCCACAAGGAGAAACTTTACCCCTTAGACCTCAGTCCAGAGCCTCTCACCTAGCCAAATCAGTTCTCATACTTTGCACTGATGGGGGACAGTACCCCAAAACACTGTGTCTGCAAATTGAGATTCTGATTTGGCTTTTATCCTAAGTCATATTGCAAGACTCGATAAAGGGTCGATAGTGACTTGTAGGATCGCTACTTCCAACAGATGGCGCTATAGAGTTCAAGTACTCTTCCTCTCTGAAGAGGCAATTTGCATATTAAAGTTTCTTATTTTCATGTGTACTATTGATTTATGAAATAAAAATTAAAACTCTTCAAATATTTTTTTTTCTGCCATGACAACTCATTTAAAGTGAATGTACAGTGCATAAATAAAATGTTTTCCTGAGAAATCAGCATTTTAATTTATATGGAAATAAGGCTGAAGAGCTATTCATAGATCTGAAGCCTCTGTCACTCCAGCTCTATTCCCCACCCAATGCCACTTCTATCTGCTTCTTCACTGACAGCCTCTATGCTGCGAGGCTTAAGGCAAAGGAGTTGTCAGTCAAGCAGGAGGAGGCGGCGCTGGGTGGAGAATAGAGCTGGAGTGACAGAGGCTTCAGATCTACACCCTCACTTGCATATTAATTAAAATGCTGATTTCTCAGTAATAGAGAAATGGACTGGCCATGTAAAGGTATAGCCGGGCTTGTCTTTGAAAAAGCTACTTGTGTATGGAAATAGTTTGAAGGGAGAAATCCTACTAATAGATGCCCTTTAATACACCAATAGAAACAGGCAGGGAGCCTGCCATGTACTCTCCTATTATTAGGGTCACTATATGAGAGTATTCAATAAACTCCTAAGCTCCCTCTAGTGGTGACTGCAGGCCACTGGAATTTTCACATTCAAATCTTATGTATATGGAGGGGATTTGGGGGTTCTGTATCAGAAAATGGAGCTGATCTTTTAGTTTTCTGAATAAAGTATAAACCCATCTTGCACATTAACTAAATTAAACATTCAGACTCAATGCTTTATCCATAAATGCTCCACGTTTATTCATGCTTTGAATTACAGACATACAAGCTGCAGCATGTACGCGGGATAGACATGAGGACATATGTGTACAAAGTGCATGAGGACAGCCCATCCAGCTATGCAGGACTGAGAGCCGGTCAGTGTCTACATCTTTCTCCCTTAGTAACCACATAAAGGTGACCGTATTCTGGAACAAAATATGGAGGAAGAACCAGAGATGGATTTGTGGTTTGCAAGTAACACTCCTAGCATGTATGACCAGTTTCTATTAGATGCATGCTTGGAGTTGTACTTCTCAAGTATGGTGCTGTCGACAGGTAAACAAGCAAGTTCCATGGCCGTTCATGCAGTTACCTGGCAGCGTTGCCATAAGTCAGAATCACACCGATTTTGTTTCTTGTCCTAGGGCCAACAATATTATAGCCACTGCATAATCTTAGGTTTTCAGCGCCATTTTTTACAGAGCACACAAATGTATAAAATAACAAAAGGAGTAAAACTCTTCTTATTCATGCGCTATAGTTCCCATGCTGATGTTTTCCTGTTCTCTAATAATGCTTTGCATTGACGTGATCGCTGCAGCCACAGCAATGTCCTCAGTGGTTTGAACATGTCACTACAGTGACAGTGACTGGCTGCAGTGTTCATGTGTCCACATGCCACATGCCTTACTCCTTTTGTTATTTCATTCCATTTATTGTAAACAATGTAACAGGACTGGCAAACCTCTACACTGTATATGGTAAATGTGGAAACACATAAGAAAAAAAGAGTATTGTACCTGAGCCAAGCGATTGACTCCCACCAGGAGAAGGCACGCCCAACGAAACGCGCGTCGGGGAAGTGGCACCATCGCTTAGCTCAGGTATAATACTCTTGGCTCTTACAGCATGCTTCTTTTTGACTGAACTGTGATTTATGTGCTGCCTATACTCCGTCTCCAATATGAATTTTATTTCACACAGGACATTTTAATATATATTTATGGTCAGTAATGGTTTGCAGCAAATCTATATTATTTGTCAACAATTTAACTGTATTAATTCATGTTGTACTAATTGTGTACCTTGCTAATCTGTGGTGCCACATGTCATTGGCTCCTCACCACATAGCACCTGCCTGCCCATTTTTTTAAATATTTTGTACTTAAAAATTGTTGTTTTTACTTAGTTCTGCGTGCACTCTTTTTCTTATATATTCCCATGTTCTTAATTGCGCTGAAGTGTTTGCTGCATTGGACCTATATATAGATACTTAATAATGTCTATTTCATAAGCTTACTTCATATTTATTAACTTAGTACCCTAACCAGTGATTATATTTTGATTTATCCATCTATGTAATTGGTAAACGTATATATCTATGACCAAAGTTTTGGTTGCATGTCTTCTGCTACACTTAAAGAAGTTT
>VIAB01000240.1:87846-102273 GCA_009801035.1 Oophaga pumilio
GAGACTGTTCACCTTAAGCTATAATTTGCTGTGGATTCTGCTACCTACTTCTGTGTGCTGCTTCAGAACTGGTGTTTTCCTCTGTCCACATGGTTCTGTGGTATCCAGTGTGTACTGCTTCGCTTATTTGTCTGCCGTACAGCATGTCCTTACTGTTCCCCATGACTTCCTGCCTGCTCTTTCAACGCCCTGTGTCCATGGGTCCTTCCTGACTTGCAGCTTTGTGAATCCAATTTACCAGGTGAGCTTAACAAATATTACCAAACATTCGTTTGGTGTAACTAAATAAAAGGGAATAATATTGCCTACCAATAATTAATTGCTGGTGGTATACGTCAGGCACATACCATAACATATATACCTCGTAGTATGGCATTTTATAACATATAATGGCATTTGTATAGAAGTAAAATAACTTAAGCACCAGGTAATGTCACCACCATCGCATTGTCCATACTTATCCTTAGCAAGCAACAGCTTTATGACAATCCTGAACAGTACAGAATGTAACAGTTTAGTTCAATTGACATCAACCCTTCATTTTTGTAAGAAACTGTCGCACTCCAATTTCATAGGTATATTGATAAGATCAGTGGTTAGAAGAATCCCAATGAGCGAACGTCTTGAGGCGCAATATATCCAAAGGACCATAAGGAAGAGACGCATCACCACCTGTATGAAGAAGACATAGTAGTATTTTACAATCTCGTAAATTACCTTTTTATTAGTCTCATAAATTTCTGGAAACATTTAGATGCAGTTATTATTTCACAGGGAGGTAAACACCAAAGCAAAGGTTTACATATTTTTTTTCTGCTCACAGATATGTGATATTGGATCATTTCCCTCAATAAAAAAAGTTAAAGTCTAATAGGGTATTTGTAACTCTTTTGTTTGATTCGGTTCTCTCTTCATTTACAACTTGTGTGAAAATCTGATGTGTTTTTAGGTCTAATTTATGTAGAAATGTGAAAAATTCTGAAGGGTTCTCTAACTTTCAAGCTCCACTATTCATAACGATTCCTTTCTGTAGGTCATAAAGTGGTCGTTATTATATCTCGTGGAAAGCAGAAGATGTTCAGCATTTCTCCCTAATTTATCTAGTTTCTGAGTTTAGCACAGTACATCCAGTTTCGGTTTCTTTCTTATCGCTGTGACAGACAAAATCTATTTTTCTTCTAGGAAGAAGTATTTGAAGACTTTGCAAACACGTCTGGAGGTGAATTGGTAGACATCTCCGGAGCTTCTTCTATCTGATATTCTAAGTAAATAAAGAGGAAGCAGGAGCTGATTTACTTTGCTTATAGTTGTACACATTTTTCATTGGTAAGTTATCACCGGTACATAGCCCTTGCTGTAAATCAGCTTCAGTATAGCATGGCATGATATCCATTTTAGGTGAAGCTGACTATTGAGTATACAGAAAACCATGCCATCTCACATAAATTCTTAACCAGCAGGTCTGTCTCTGTTAAGTATCTTTTCATTGTATTATATCTATTGTGACACGAACTTACCAGCAGTGAAGGCCAGTTATACAGATATCAGGATCGTACCACCTGTTCTCTAGAAATGTGTTCTAATCTACTACTATCAAAAACTTCCATGAAAAACTTGCTAATTATTGGTTAGAGAACAGTTTTAATAAATGCGCTCTAACGATCAAACTTTCATTTGAAATAGATGTCACGACTGGCCGTACTGTCTATAAAGATGACTGCTGACACATACTGGTTAACAGTGGTACTGCACTGTGGAATTAAAATGATTCTTATCAGAAAATGGTGTACTGTTTAAAAAGATTTTTTGGACATTTTTTTAAAGATTTTGCATATTTTTTTCTTCATGTGTAAAGTATGATTGCCACTTTAGATTACTTCTCAAAATTAGCTGCCAAGTGTGTACACTTTTTTTGGCCATTACATGATTTTTATCCTGCAATTTTTAGTACTTTTTTCCTTTTGCAGACTTTATCTCATTAGACTCTGTAGCACCATCTCTGTGTGACTTTCTACATCTCTCTCTCTCTCTCTCTCTCTCTCTCCAGATCTTTCATCCTTCTTTCATAAACTTCTATAGACAGTAGCTTTAATCTGATTCCTCTGGCACCAAAGATGGATTATTTTTTTAAATTGTGACTGTAGTCTTCTCATCATTTCATTTTTCTGGTGCTCTTACATTTTCTGCTAAATACATCAAAATATATCAGTTGGATTTTCCATTATGGGCACAGTGTTGGTACTGATAGGCAGCCTTATTGGGAGAGCTGGGAAAGTCTCTTCTAAGAAGTAAGCTGCATTTCTCCAGCACCCCAACTAATGATAGGAATCTGCACGGAATCAATGAATTACAAACAAGTATCGTTCTCCAGAATCATGGGCATAACTTCCAGAGTAGAGGGCAAGCAGGTCTGCTCAGTAATAGTGGTAGAGGTAACAGTGGATAAAGAGGTTCAGGAAAGGAAAATTAATGTTGATAACTGGAAGACTAATAAAAGGAAAAAAATGCACATAGGAGAATATGCAGACCAAATAATCAGATTAAGGGCTCATTCCCATTGGCGATGCAATGAGAATTAGTGCAATCCGATAAAAAAATTGGATTGTACTTGCCCATATGATTCTCTATGGTACAGCTCACATTTGTGATTATTTTCTCATGCTGATTCGGCATACGAAAAACAATTGCAGCATACTGTGATTGCACCTGATAATTGGATTGCATGCACCCATATAAGTCTATGGGTGCGTGTGAAACATCGCACTGCATTTGAATATCACCCAAGTGCAGTGCGATTCCCGCCAGCAGCAGAGGAGATGGAGAAATTACTTTCTTTATCTACTCCGCAGCTGTGCCAAAATCGTCTCATGCGAGAGGATCGGAGCACAGAGCACTGACACTCGGCTCCTGCTCGCAGCAGAACAGGAGCCAAGAGTCATTAGCATATCACACCCACAGTGCTCTCACATGAGAGAATCATCAGATGCCATGTGCTACTGGAACCCCGGCCAAAGTATGACTCAAATCTGATGTTTTTTGATTGGGCTCCATGGTTATTTGTTACACCCTATTCAATTAACTTGTTTCCTACATATTTTTGGTCAGTTTCTGCAGATAGCTCGAAGGACTGAGCGTGGCTGCTCTGTCTTCCTCCACGTATGAAGTTGTGTGGATTTCAGCATACAGCTTAACCCTCGTCCACTTCCCCAGTAAATAGACTGTATGGATTCTTAAGTCAATATTTATTGAGGTGATAATGTGAACTTGATCTATGTGAACAATAACGGGAAAAAACTGTAAAGGATAAGCAGTGTATCAGTAATAGCATGTCACAGCAACAACAGCATGATACAAGGTGCCATTAACATCAGAAACTGAGACATTACAGAAACTGCACAGTAACAGCATAATACAGAAATGCAGTTATCATAGCTATCTAGGGCAAAGTTCATGCTGCCAGCACTGTTCTACTCTGTACAGAAATGCATCTATCTGTATTGTAGTGCAAAAAGCATTATGACTAAACTCGAGGATATGGAGCACAGTATGCCTCACTTCACAATATACTACACGGTGGCTGCATAACGGATCGCATATACAGATTCTAACCCAAACATATAACTACACTAAGACTCTCACCGGGATCCGCTGGACAGGAGGAGTGATTGTAGAGAAGAGAGCCAGAAACACACTCACTCAGAAAGCCCGGGAAAAAAATGTCTGCAGATCTTCTTCTCCTCAGGGAGCTAAGGGTGCAGTTCTAATCAGAACACACTACTTCTTAAAGGAGAAATATTAATATATACAGAAACACTCACTCCCCGCTTGGCATCAACAGATGCCACTATTTGGTTCTTTTGGGGAAAACAACAACACAACTTCAGTAACTGGCCTGAGGAAGAGTTTGCTCTCCCCAAGCTTGCACACCCTGACCTTTACTTTGCTCACTTTCCCATCCTTGCTGGGAAAGGGCTTGGTGAATAGGCTGAGTGGCCACTTGTTTCGATGCGACTGACTGCCTTTCACGAGTACAACATTGCCAGGTTGGATGTTTGGGTGGTCTTTCTGCCACTTTGCACTGATTTGCAAAGTGGAGAGATACTGCTTTCTCAATCTGTCCCAAAAGACATTGGACATGCTTTGTACTTGCCTCCATTGTCGTCTGTAGAGGTCTTTGTCGTTGAAATCTCCAAGTGGAGCTCTCGGGACTCAGGCTTTCTGCGTGAGTAACATTGCAGGAGTAAGGATTGTTGGGTCTCCGGAATCGCTGGAAAGTGCGGTCAGCGGCCTGGCGTTCATGATAGCTGAGACCTCGGCCAAGAACTTAGTTAAACTCTCGTGTGTGAGTCTGGTGTTCACTTGCAAGAAGATAGAGTCTAATATTTTACGCGCTATCCCTATCATTCTTTCCCAGGCACCTTCCATGTGCGAAGAGCGTGGTAGATTGAAAGTCCAGGTGCATCCTTGCTCACCTAGGTACCTTTCAACATTAGCGATGTCTAGATTGGAAGGGATTTGGAGTTCTCTTGCCACTCCGACGAAATTCATACCTCGGTCAGAACTAATATGCTTCACAGGGCCTCTGATTGCGATGAAGCATCGAAGTGCATTTATAAAACTTGAAGTGTCCATAGATTAGATTACTTCAATATGAATGGCTCTGATGGACAGACAGGTGAATAGAACCGCCTCATCACTTTGCTTCAGTTTGGATCTTCCTAGTGCATAGTGTAGCCACGGACCAAGGACCGAATACGTCTAGTCCAACATTCGTGAAGGGGGTCAGTACTAAGTCTGACATGTGGAAGATTGTCCATCTTCAGATTTTGGAACATGCCACGAAGTTTACGATATGTAACGCAGTTAAAGATGAGTTTGCTCACGCTTCTCTTTGCTCCGACTATACATAGTCCCGCCGCCCTTAGATTCCCTTCAGTAAACAAATGGCCTTGGTGTCTCACTAAGTCATGATGATGCTGAATGAGCAGGGATGTGACGTGATGACGTCCAGGAATTATTATTGGGTGTTTTTCTGAAACTTCTACCTCAGCTTCTTGAAGACGGCCACCTAGTCTCCGCAGCCCATCTTGGTCGACAATCGGATCGAGCTTCTTCAGCACACTGTCTCTAGGAACGGGTTGCTGAGGTTGTCTATTTTTCTGGTGTAGGTTTCCTTTTGTACAACACAAAGTATTGTAACCTTGGCTCTTTCCAGGTTGGGAGTAATAAATGCATGCTTGCAGTGATGCCAACCTTTACAAGGTCTCTGGCTTGCAGGTAGTGCTGACTTGTAGGACGGGGCTACATGAAGTAGACAAGCGATGGCTCGAACAAGTGACTTCCAAATTGAGAACCTGCTGAACCGATGAGATTTGAGGTGATGACTTGAAATCACTGTATGTAGAGAAGACACTCGAGGACTGAGCTCTTCGTCAGTATCTGGATCCACTAGTTCGAATGTATCAGGCCTACTGATGTGGGGCATCGAACGGTACAAAGAGGCAGGGCCTGTGAACCATGTAGTTTCCTTAAAATGACTTAGTGCAACGGATCTAGTCGCATGGTCTGCAGGACTGTGGTGAGTAGGTACGTAGTTCCACTGCTTAGGGCAGTTGAATCTTCTTATCCTCAGTACCCGGTTGCTGACGTAGACATAGAAGCATCGCATTTCGTTGCAGATGTATCCCAGTACCACCTTGCTATTGGTGTAGAACTCTGCATCTTTGGTCTCCAGATTCATCCCTTTGAGATAAGCTTGACCAACTTCACTGCGAGTACAGTGGCACAGAGTTCCAATCTGGGTATCATGTGTTCGCTGAGTGGCACCAGTTTAGTCCGGCTCATCACGAACCCAATGTGGCTCTGTTCGTTTACGTCTATGATTTTGACTTGTGCTACTGCTGCGATCGCTTTGACTGACACATCACAGAAGATACAAAGTCTTTGAGTTTTGACTTCGGGGAACGGCACAGGAGTATAAGGTAATTTCACGCAAAGGTCAGTCAAGGCTTCGAAAGACTTCCTCCACTCTGCCCACAGGTCTGCCTTTTCTGCCGTTAGCGGATCGTTCCAGTTAGATGTGTCTTGGATGAAGTCTCTCAACATCATTTTGCCTTGGATAGTTACTGGTGCTACGAACCCCAGGGAGTCGTATAGGCTATTCATGAAAGAAAGAACTCCTCTGCGCGTTAAAGGTTTCTCACCTTTGCTGATCTGAAAGGTGAAGGCATCCATCTTCAGAACCCAAAGCAATCCAAGGCTCCACTGCATGGGAAGGGAGTCCATGCTTAGGTCTAAGTCCTTTAGATCACTGGAATAGTCTTGAGAGGGAAAGGCTTCCATCAACTCTTGGCTATTGGAGGAAATCTTGTGCAACCTTAGGTTTGACTGAGCGAGCATTTCTTGAGCCCTTTTTAGTAGACTGATTGCAGCCTCATTTGTCGGTGTGGACTTCAAACAATTGTCTACGTAGAAGTCCTGTTTTGCAAAGGATCTGACGTCTGACCCATACTCTTCTTCGCCCTCTTGTCACGGTACCAGAAGAACCTCACGTAGTTTCTGTGTTCCTCTTTGATGAGAAAACAGTGGAACATCTGTTGTATGTCAGCCATAAATGCCACTGTATCTCTGCGGAAACAGAGTAGTACTTCTAGAAGTCTGTTGTTGAGGTCTGGGCCCGACAGTAGGACATCATTCAATGAGACGTCTTCGCATTTGGCGCTTGAGTCGAATATCCCTTTTATTTGATCTGGCTTCTTAGGATGGTACACTCCGAAGATGGGTAAGTACCAACACTCCTCTGAATGCAGAATTGCAGGTGCAATCTCTGCGTGGTTGTTCTGGAATATCTTCCCCATGAAGGAAAAGAAATGTTTCTTCGTCTCAGGTGACTTCTGAAGCTTGTGTCTGAGGGAGATGAATCGGCTGTAGATCAGTTTCCTGTTGTTGGGTAGGAGTCTGAGGTCGAAATGTTAGAGGTGCGACCCAACTGTTCAACTTGTCCTTGACTATTTGTCTATCCATGATGTCCAAGAACATCCTGTCTTCTATAGACATCGCCGCCTTGTTGTTTTCCTTTGTCCTGTCAAAGACTGTACATCCTATGTGGTCTTGTTCACCTTCACAGGCATGGTCTTCGTTGGTAGAAACTGAGAAAGGGCAAGGTAGGTGAGTGTTCCTCGGTAATTCCTTTACCAGCAAACTATTGTGACATGGCTGGGAGAGAAACGGACATCCATTTTCTAGTGTGCTGGTAAGCATACTGTTGACTGAGGCAGGCTTGTGTGCTCCTCCTAGACAGACGTCTCCTATAATGACCCATCCAATGACCTGTTACTTTGGTCATCCAGGATTGCATATATCTTGAGCGTTTTGTCCCTGCGGTCTGCTGGGTAGACTCGGATAAGGCAGATTTTTGAACAGGATCTGAGTCCCTTACAGATCTCCGTACATTGAGAGGTGACCACAGGGGTGTCTTTGTCAGTGTTCTTCTGCTTCCCATCATGCTCCTTTGCTTGCAACAACACTCATGTAGGTGGTCCAGGGTACAAGGCTATATTGTGATCCATGCTGCTGCATTCTGCACATTTCATGCTAGCTTCACAGTTCCTGGCGAGGTGAGAGGTTGTGGCACAGCATTTCAAGCAGATGTTGTTTTCCTTGAGGAAACCTTTGCGATCCTCCAAAGACTTCTCCCTGAAGGCTCTGCATTTTAGTAGAGGATGTGGTTTCCTGTGTAGAGGACACTGCTTACTGACATCTTGAGGTTTGTTCTCTTCTGAAGGGGGCTAACTTGTATTGTAAGGAAGGCCTGTGGAAACAATATTAGTTTTGTGGACTGCCATGGGTGTCCTACTGGGTTTGACACCGGAGCAGTGGAACATGATAGAGTGAAGTCAAAACTAGGGTCATTTCTGATCTTAGCTTGTTGGGTGACAAAATCTACGAATACAGTGAAAGGAGGGAACGGTACGTTATGAGCTTGCTTATACCTTGAACCATATGTAACCCACTTTTCTTGTAGGTTGTAAGGAAGTTTTTGTACTATCAGATTGACACCCCTAGTGGTGTCTAAAGGGTATGCCACACTAAGCGAGATCACTAGCGAGATCGCTAACGAGATCGCACATGCGTCATCATTTATGACGCAGTAGCAATCTCGTCAGCGACTTTAGCTGTGTGTGACATGTAGCAGCGATGTGGCCCCTGCTGAGATGTCGCTGATCGCTCATGAACGTTCTGAGCCGTTTTTTGGTCGTTGGTGTCCTGCTGGTGAGCCTGAATCGCTGAGTGTGACACCCTTTATGAACGACTTCACCAGCATCGCAGGTGGGACTAGGTTTTCCCAACGACCGCAGAGGTCGTTATACAGATCGCTGATGAGATGTGTTTGGAGTCACAGATCGCTGATGAGATGTGTTTGGAATCACACAGCTAAGTCGCTAACGAGATCGCTACTGCATCATAAATGGTGACGCAGGTGCGATCTCATTAGCGATCTCGCTTAGTGTGGCATACCCTTAAGAATGCCAATCCGGGCAACTATCCTTCCTCCTGGGCAAACTGTAACTCTATCAATAAATCACTAAATTCTCTAAACTTTTGATAACCTTTAGGTCCTATCTTAGGGAAATCATCAATTCTTTTGCATAAAGCATTCTCTATGACTTCTATGACATAGCATTCATCAAGTCTTTCCCACACTTTACGTAGATCTGAGTGTTGATGCTTTATATTAATCTCTCTTAGTCTTTTGGCATGCTCAACTGACTCGCTTTCGAGCCACTTTACTAGGAGTTCTAACTCCTCACTACTAGAAAGGTCCAGACCCTGAATGGAGTTCTGGAACGAGGCTCGCCATAACCTATAGTTCTCGGCTTCATCAATGAACTTTACAAGTCCTTTTGTAACCAGTTCTCGGTGGGCAAAGAATTTTGCAAAGTCCATGGTGGCTTGAACAGTGCTGATACAAACCGGTGTGTTACAGTCAAGTCTAGTGTGTGGTGTACCACCATACCTGTGAGACGCTCCTGGCATTGGATAGTCTGTATAGTACCTTTCCGGTGAAGAAGGTGTCTCTTAAAGGCGGGACGGGAGCTGTACCTTCTGATCGGTGGAACAGTAGCTGTGGTCGACATCTCTGTGCTGGACGTCTTATTGTTAGTAGTAGCGAAGTTCAGGTTTGGATCGCTGGCAATCAGCATAGGCTGGTCGATGTAGTGCGTCAGGGCTGTCGTCCATGCCTGAATGCTGATGGACATACTCTGCGACGCGCTGCGCTGGATCTTGCAGCTCTAGATCTGTTCCAAGAACGCTGATGCATCTCTCATAATCAGGATCCTTCATAGCTTCCAAGTACTCTGCCTTAGCTATTGCAGCTGCTGTCTCTTTGTCTGTCACAAGTCTTTCTAGAGACGCTCACAGGCGCGCACTCTCCGCCTCTTGCTCTGCCTGCAAACGTGCGGTTTCTGCTTGCAGGCTTGCAGTTTCCACCTCTTGCTCTGCCTGCAAACGTGCAGTTTCGGCTTGCAGGTGAGCAGTTTCTGCATCTTGGTCTGCCTGCAGATGTACCTTTGCTGCTTCAGCATGAGCGACAGCAGCAAGCTCTGCTATTGATGACTTGCTAGAGCCTGCTCGTGACCTTGTCTTGAGTAAGGATGTGTTGCTTCTATACATTGTGCGCTTAGCTGCGTACTGCTGAGTATTTTGGCGGGAAACTGTGTCTATGCGTGAGCGGGCTTCCGCATGGCAGGAATAGTATGACACTTGTTGGCGGGCTGCACTCTCGTGCTGCGGCTGTATGGCGGCTGCTGTGATACCCGTATGCGGAGCAGTTCGGGTGTTATATGTAGCCAATTGGGATTTATTAAAATATAACCTTTATTAGGATCCTTAAAATATTAATAAAAAAGTGCAAAAGTGCTTGTGCAAAATGTGCAGAAATAACACCACCATCCCTTATAAAAAGGTATAACAGAGCTGACACTATCAAACCCTCTCTCTTTTAGGGTTGTGAAAAGCCCAGTCTACCAAGTTTCATAACCAAACAGGATCAGTCAGATTATCATAATCTCCATGAGAAGATAACTCTATATATAGATTGTCATCCAGTGGTATTATCAAATACAATGGGTCAAACTTGTTCCCAAATCACAAACAATCACATAAGCTGTCGACCATAATATTGGCGCTGCTAAAATACTTGGCACCCAAAACCTCAAAGGTAAAGGCTAGACAAAGGTTAAATAGTACAATCACAACAGGATCACTTCTCACTAGTTCCCATTAAAGGGACGTGACCTGGAATAATAAATAGTTTTGAAAATTGAAAAGATGCATGGTGTCATGTCAGGACAGATAGAAAACTCTATACCAACAGTTTTGTTGTATCAGAATAGATAACCGTGACCCAATAGATGGATCACACTTTTATAATAAAACGCTTATACTGAGGTATAGTATCCCATTGCCTATTATTACTGTGTAAAACGCAAGGCAAGTACCTTAATTCCTCATAATGCGTAAATATAGTGTAAATATATAAGATTTTACACTAAGCTTAAGTGTGTACAACTTAAGTCCGTTTGTCACCACTGCTGAATTGGCCGGGTTACTGTCAGCGAATATGCCACATAGGTGTTCGGCATCATGCCCCGGATCACTGGTATCACCATCTCCCAACGCGTTTCATCATGTGAGATTCATCAGGGGAGGAAGGAATGACCCTTTATTCTTTCATGTTGCTGCTCTAGGCAGCCATCTCCTCCTGTCCTTTTTATAACCTGAGCGCTGTCGTTCCAGATGCAGCGCTTCCGGTTCTTGAACTGCACGCTCCATGTGCTGCGCGGAACGCAAGCGCGACTTCCGGTTCAAGTCACCTGCGTCACTTCCGGTCTCGTATTGCCGACCATCTTGTTCAGTGACGTAGGTCTCACGTTCCCATCATCTTTACAGGGAGAGCAACAGCTCTCAAATTAACCCGTTATTGAGAGCTATAGAGGACTGTACGGGACCCATTTAGCATTCGGGGCCTGGTACCTTATTTTTAATTAAACCAACTATAAATGAAAGGCAGATCATCGCAGTGATATGCTGTTGGTTATCCACTAAGGAAAAATGCAAGATTCCAAAATCCATATCTTTGCATTGAAAAATATTTAGAGTTGAGAGTCCTCAGTGGTTGATACCTTTTAATGGCTAACTGAAAAGATGGTAACAAATTGCAAGCTTTCGAGACTACTCAGGTCTCTTCATCAGGCTAGACTAATACAAAATCTGAAGAATCACATATTTATACACAACACAGCACAGAAAAAATGCCATAGATAAGACAAGTGACGTGAAGCAGAATAGTCATTATGGCAGAGGGATGACCATAAATATTGGAACAGTTCATAGATAAGGAGTGTGAAAGTTATGTTGCCCTCCTCTGCTCACTGGGCCCAAGGGGCAGGATTTGGCCAGCTCAATAACTGAACGTGTGTCATCAGATGCACATTCAGTCCAAATCTATTGCTATACAGGAAGCCACAGACTTCCTGCATGGCAACAGTTAGTAGCCGCCAGCCAATCAGAGGCTAGTAGCTTTTGTCCGCGCTTCAAATGGATGAAGAGAAGAGGATGCCGCTGAACCGTGACCAAGTAAGGAGAAACTGTTTTTTGTACTTTGTTGTACTGAAAGCTGCAATATGAGAGCAGGATGGGAGACACCCGGGGCAGGAAGGGAGACACCTGGGGCATGATGGAAGGTCTTATGGGGCAGAATGGGAGACACATGGGGCAGGATGGGAGATCATATGGGGCAGGATGGGAGACACCTGGGGCAGGATGGGAGATCATATGGGGCAGGATGGGAGACACCCGGGGCTGGATGGGAGACCCTTGGGGCATGATGGGAGATCTTATGGTGCAGGATAGGAAACACCTGGGGCAGGATGAGAGATCATATGGGGCAGGATGGGAGATCTTATGGGGCAGGATGGTGGACACCTGGGAAAGGATGGGAGATCATATGGGGCAGGATGGGAAACACCTTGGAAAGGATGGGAGATCATATGGGGCAGGATGGGAGACACCCGGGGCAGGATTTGAGACACCTGGGGCATGATGGGAGATCTTATGGGGCAGGATAGGAGACACCTGGGTCAGGATGGGAGATCATATGGGGCAGGATGGAAGACACTTGGGGCAGGATGGGAGACACCTGGAGCATGATGGGAGATCTTATGGGGCAGGATGGTAGACACCTGGGAAAGGATGGAAGATCATATGGGGCAGGATGGGAGACACCCGGGGCAGGATTTGAGACACCTGGGGCATGATGGGAGATCTTATGGGGCAGGATAGGAGACACCTGGGTCAGGATGGGAGATCATATGGGGCAGGATGGAAGACACTTGGGGCAGGATGGGAAACACCAGGGGTAGGAGAAGAGATCATATGGGGCAGGATGGGAGACACCTGGGGCAGGCTGGGAGACACCTGGGGCAGGATGGGAGATCATATGGAGCCGGAAGGCAGTCACATGGGGCAGGACGGCAGACACACAGGGCAGGATGGCAGACACATGGGGCAGGATGGCAGACACATGTGCAGCATTTGGGACATTATCACTGTAGGGACAAATTAGGGAATATTATTACTCCTGTGATGTATTTTATTTTTCAGGATACTGTTTTCAGTGAAGGGGAGACCCTGTTACTGTACAGGATGACACTCTTGCTCTTTTTCTTCATCTGACAAAGTGTAGAAGTTTGGGAAAAATTGGAGAATGTGCTCTAGATAACAATGCATTAGTTTCTGCAGAGACAGGTGATGGCTGTAAGAAGTGATGGCAGTCTGCGCTGCATGAAGAAGCAAAGCAAAAATGAATATTTTCAACTAGAGACGTCACTGGTGAGTCAGTGTATTACCTGTACACTGACACTATACACTGACACTATATACAGAGCTTGTGTGTATAATGTCCCTGGTGATCATTCTATTACCTGTACACTGACACTATATCCAGAGCTCCTGTGTATGTCACTGATGAGTCATTGTATTACCTGTACAATGACACTATACACTATATACAGAGATCCTGTGTATAATGGAACATATGGTAATATTAGCATCGTGGTTTTTTTTTATTAATGATCAGTATTGTAGTACTCAGTCACTTTGTGATAGTAGTATGTGGTCTGGTCATGGTGTGGCGGTATTCATTCCTTGTTTGTGGTATTATTCAGTCACTATGTGGTAGTAATATGTGGTCTGGTCATGGTGTGACAGAATTTGTCCCTTGTATGTGGTATTATTGATCATTTGATAAAAATATGCAGTATGTGATACATTCCCTTAGAGAAAATAAATAAAAATATACCTAAAAAGAGTATTGGATATTTTAAGAAATGTTTAATAGGTTGCAGTAGAGTAGGGCCCGGCCAAAAGAGTCTACCTTTTCGTGGTGGCGGGTTAAAAAATCTTTTAGCCAAAACAAAAGCTGCTGGCTATGTCTGTGATATGGTGTTTGATGGGAACTGTTAATGTGTGTTTGGTGAAAACGTGGTGCAGAAGTATAGTTTTCCAAGAGTGGGTAGTGGGACTGTGAAAGTTTCGAAGGGTGGAGACGGAGGCGGAGCTGAGGTTTAGCCTGGGCAGAGTCTCAAAGGGGCCCCAAAATTTTGCCAGTATGGGGTCCTGAAATCCCTGGTGGCAGCTCTGAGCATATATAATAAATGTGAGCTTCACAATAACTGCACAGTACCTGTGTCTCTCAATATGTCACAGCACATGCTCTCACTGCTTGGATCAGTCCCTCTCTCGGTTTTCACACTTAACAGCAACACACTACTATAGCCAGACAGACAACTTTGCTCACTTCTGTGGACGTACTCAATTACCATGTTTCAGTCTTTAAAACTCAGACACTAGTATTCTCATCATCTCTGTTGTGGCAAAACAAGATCGGGACATTACTATAAAATGTTGTCCAAAATTACCATATAGTGCTAATTGTAAGACAATATTACTGTAGGTGACTAATTAGGGGACACAAAAAGGAAATAAAAATTGTAAAAATTTTAAAAAAAAGATAAAAATAAACTATGAATAAAATGTAAACTAAAAATGCTATTTTATGTATCAAATAAAGTAATAAAAAAGTGCACGCTTGTTATCGCTGCACTTATAAAACTAAACCTATACGTTGAATGCCATTTAAAAGAATAAAGTAAAAAACAAGCCAAATCTAAAGAAAATTATATAAAGGTGTATAGAAAGAATGATGTGGTATCACTTAAAATATCATCTCATCCTACAATGAAAGTGGCCCTTCAAACTCACATGTACGGCCCGTGTACACAGACGAGTTTGAGACTCCTGGTCTATAGGATCTTCTTTCTGATTACCGTATATACTCGCGTATAAGCTGAGATTTTCAGCCCA
>VIAB01000240.1:110536-122742 GCA_009801035.1 Oophaga pumilio
AAGGTGTGTCCAAACTTTTGGTCTGTACTGTATATGCAATGAAACCCTCTACACTGCATGCCTACAAGCGCTTTATTGATTTAGTGCATTCAATCTTCATTACATCCTGATGATTTCCTGGTGTGCTTATCTAATGTAATCACAGTACCTATTATCACCAATCATCGGTACATAATATACTATTGCATTAAATTGAATCACTTTGTACAACTCTGGCAAAAATTAAGAAACCACTGTTATGGGTCTGCAACTCAGGAATAGAGCGGGGGGAATCTGACCCTGCACTAGGACTAGACTCGATCCCTACGATGGAGTGGGTGAGCTATTCCTTGCGAACAGACCCACAGACGATCCTAGTCTAGACTCAAGCGAAGACCTGAAGGTGGGGGAAGGAGATCCCTGAAAAATCTAGGGACTGGGAACAAAACACTGGTAACCTACTAGCAGGGAAATAGAGGAAGTTGCAGAAACAAAAGCAAAAAACAAAAAGACTAAGCAAGCAGAACTAGAGTTCGCAGAACTGCAAAAAGTATAGCACAAAGCTAACAAGGCTCCTAGCCAGAACTCAAGCGGATTAACACTGATGTCCAGCAAGGACCGGGAGGCAGGTGCAGGGTAATAAAGGGTGATACAATCACCTGACCAATGACAAGCTTAACACCAGGGGAAAAAGACCAGCAGCCAGAAACCACAACAAGATGGTCAAACTGAATAGATTCTAACAACCACCACATCAAAACACTATTATGGGCAGCCCAATCTCCAGACCTGAGCCCCATTGGAAACCTCTGGAATGTGATCAAGAGGATGATGGATAGTCACAAGCCATCTAACAAAGAAGAACTGCTTAAATTTTTGCACCAGAAGCAATGTGAAAGATTGGTGGAAAGCATGCCAAGACGCATGAAAGCTGTTTAAAAATCATGGTTATTCTACAACATATTGATTTCAGAACTGTTCCTGAGTTAAAACATTAGTATTGTTGTTTCTAAATGATTATGAACTTGTTTTCTTTGCATTATTTGAGTTCTGAAAATACTGCGGGATTTTTTAAATTTTGACCATTTTTCTTTGTCAGAAAAAAAATACAAAATGTATTGCTTGGAAATTCGGAGACATGTCAGAAGTTTATAAACTAAAAGAACAATTTACAATTTACTCAAAAATATACCTATAAAGAGAAAAATCAGACAAACTGAACATTTGAAAGTGGTCTTTTAATTTTAGCCAGAGCTGTATATACCTGTTTTCTGATTGCTAGTACCATTTTCTTGTACCTCATTCCTGGTGGTCTTATCTTTTATTCACTGTGATTCATTATTTGCCTGGTATGTTGCTGTACTTTTATATATTTATTCTCCAACTGTATGTGCCGGCACCTCCATTAGTTGTGCAATCATTTCACCAATTGCTCTAATAAAGGTGTTTTATCTTTCACCTCCTGTTCACTGTGTCATGACCTATATTCGGTTTTTCATCTATTAGCTCCATTCTCGTTATCAATGTTGAATCATCTGCGTATTTAAGATTGTTGATGATTCATTATACATCTTGCTGTCTTATTAACTAGCTTCCTCTCTTATTAAGTACATTGTGGTATTTTTTACAGTTTCGTCTCTTACACGTGCCTCTTGTTATATACTGTCCTCTCTTATTATGCATAACACAACTTCCTGTTACACAGTGTCCTCTGTTGTTATAGTGCGATCTCATATTATATAATTTGGAGAGAGGGGGGTTATGAGCTCACTAACGCCATGCCGTCTGATGCTGTGAGTTGAAATCTGTACGTCACGTGCCGATCCTGCTGGTGTAGTTCAGCCAAATATTCGAAGAAAGAAAAGTAAGCAACACATTAGTCCAATGATAGTCAAATTGTAAAATATGCAGTATATTAAATTAAAGTAGTTTCTGTATTACTGTAAGGACTCTGGTGTGATTAAAAACCTATATTCTGTGCTAAATTATTATATCCAAGTAAAGTTATGTAAGGAAGAAAAACTTAGATTAAACTATTTATAGCCACAAATGTGTTCTGTTAAAAGAAATGCAAACTGAAAACTCATTATAGAACTTATAGAAGGTTTATGTACAAAAAAGCTGGTTTTGTCCTCAATGTGCCATTCTATAGATTATTTCCCTTCAGTTTTCAATAAAACAATGTTTTACTATGTCTTAATAAGTGGCATTTTTATGAACAGCTTGTTCTGGTTACCTCTTTGGGAAATAAAGTACAGTAGGGCTCTATAATTAAAAACCACACATTATATCAGTTAAATAGCAATGGAAATTACAACAGATGGTCACCTAAATATATAGTTTCAATGTGTTATCACACATCCCCCACCTTACAGTTGCATAACCAAATTTAGCCAAATACATTGACTGGAAATTAATAAAACTAAGCATAGTACTGTGGGTTCTGATCGGAACAGACATTGTAGAGCCTTGTTCCTTGTTCCTGGGATTTTTAAATATTGGGCAAAAAATATTTTTTACCCTTTCAGTAGCCGACTACTTCATTGCTTTTGCTCCAGTCACATCTGAATGAGTCAATACAATGGAAAAGGAAAAAAATATGGCATGCCCACAGGAAATATGTCTGATAATTGGTAGTCTCACTCTGGGAATTACTAAAACAGTAGAGATAGAAAAGAAGGTGACAATTGTCCAAATTTAATAAGAGAAGTTAGACTGTCTGCTAGGGACATTGCCTGACAAGCCAATTCAAAAGATTGTGGTTGTTGGGCAGTATTCTGTTAGTAACTGAAAAGTCAAACATGGCTCTTCTATCGGGAGAGAGACTTGGTTGGAGTCATGCCCTGTCAATATTATCTCTGGCTATGTTGTCAATCGGACTTTCTTAAAAATATTAATATCTCATCAATGGGGTTGACTTGGACTAAAAGGAGTTTTCCAGGTTTGGGATGGAAGTCTGCAGTCTCCAACACCCTGATCCCCGCTTCTGCCTTTACATGATTGCGTGTAGTTGTGCTCCTAGGCAGTGACATTTTAGAACATTATGGCAAAGTAGAAGTGGGAACTACCGGACGTTTTAAAGGTCTTGTCCACTACTAGGGCAACCCCTTCTTGATCAAATTGTTTGGGGCTGATAAAATAATAAAGCCTATGCTCATGTCCCATGGCTCGCCGTTCCCGTGGTGTTGGCTCTCACTCTCCCGGGGCTCCTATGCAGTTGTTGTGACATGTGACGCCAGCGACCAATCAGCAATCAGAAATCGCTGAGGGTCCAATACCTGACACTCCAACTAACCTGCTGTTGTCACCACTGCAAAGGTCAGATATAAGCAGTGTAAAATAAAAAACAACACTTGGCAATGGCCACTAAGCAAGGAATGGGGTTGCGGTGTTCTGCTTCGACATAACTTATGTTAGACTGCTGCCAGAGCAGATTTCAGCTGATTGGTGAGAGTTTCGACCATCAGACCCCCATCAATTTCATTTTGGCTTTTCTTAACTTTAAAATGAATCTGTCAATAAGATCAACTTCCCCAAGCAGCAAATATGAGTACTCAGATCTTTGCAGTGTAAATCCACTGGAACCTTTATATCTTCTAATTGTCGCTGCATTCCCATGTGATTGGCATTTCCATCCATATGCAAATGAAGCATAAAGTGCTCTGAATGTGACAAAGCACGTAACCAGCCACTGCCTCCCAAGGTTGATTTCTTGCCCAGCATTAGACCCTTCAGCTTGACTGATAGCTCACTGTGTGAAGTCAGTTGGCAAAGAAATCAACCTAAGAAGGTTGGTGCTGAATGAGAAAACAACCTCAGAAGACAGAAGTTCAGGAAGTTCTCTGTCATGCCCAACGTATATGCATGAAAACGCTAATTAGCAATGCAGCAACAGATAGAAAATAAGGTGTTGATGGATTTTCATTTCAAAGACTTTCATAAGGTTTAGGAGGTTGATCAATTGACAGATTTGTTTGGCTATTAAAAACCCACGGGGAATATAAGAGCCTAAAACATCTTGCTCCAGATAGGTCTTCTTTAGTTGAATATATGACTTCTTCTATACAAAGACACAATTGACCACAGTGCAGTTGAAAGTTACGATTCTCTCGCATCAAAATCTAGCCAGGTCTTGCTGTTATGTCCATTACTTCTGCATTATTTCCAGTGTAACCAGGCTTCTCCAATACGACAGGTTGTTAATTTACTCAGATATTTATTCCTCCATACACTCACTAGGATGCTCCACTAGCAAAATACAGGAACCTGAAGATAAGCCCATAAATTTAACATGACAGCAGTGTTTCTTGGGACGTATATATCATGATGACTAAAATGAGATCACCTTGTAATAAAACCATCCTGTCCGCACTATCTAAGCCAAATTATAGGACATGATTATATCTGTTCGAGATACTGCAGTCCTGCATCCTGTGAATGAAGGCTTCGTCCTGTGCGTCTCTTGCTTTTTATTAACTGTGTTCAGCTGAGGAAAAATCATTTTGGCAAATGTCGCCACTGCTGATATACTGCACAATGTATCACCCTATGACATGAAAAGTTAAACCAGTTCAGGAAATGTAGAAAGTGAAGGAGAAGGAAAAATCAAAAATCAAAAATAAAAGTTATACACAAGAGGGGAGAAAAGGCAGGGAACTGGAGTCGCTGGAGAAAAGGGCACAGAATTGTCATAATGACTATGTTCAGCTGCCACTAGTTGGATACAGATTTATACAGCTTCTATTGAGTAAAAGCAAATGTCCAGATAGAAAAACAACTCTTTAGATGTGTTTAAAACAAAATATTTAAAATAAAAACTATAAAACTTACCAATATACTTGACACCGCTTCCTGAGTTGACCCACATGGTAAGCGATAAGTGTTATGATTTGGTAGCTGAGGAGAGCAGGCAAAAAAGGAAGTACACCAGAGCAGTTGGAAACTATGAGATTGCAGTACCCTGACTATTCACCACAACTAGAGGCAGCCGTGGAGCGTTCCTACGTTGGTCCTAGACGCCTCGTCACAGCCTGAGAAACTAACTACACCTAAAGATAGAAAGAGGAAAGCTATCTGCCCCGGAGCAGATCCCCAAAGAACATAGAAAGCCCGCAAACATGTAATGGCGGTTAGACAAGAAGAAATACTGACAGACAGAAAATAGTATGAGCAAACGTTGGGGCCCAAACTTACTAAATAGAAAAGGATAGGAAGGGCACTTACTGCAATCCCAAAAAACCCTGAAAAGCACCAACTCTACTAATTTCAAAAACACCTGAGATCACACGACCTCTACCACCTAAATTAGTTCTCTGGTGTAACCAAAAACAAAACAGCAGCCACTGAAAAAACTGGAAAAAGCAAATGTACAAACATCAGTGGCTGAACTGAACTGAGAGGCAAAAGCCCCCAGAGGGGACCCTGAAGGCCCCCACAGAAGTGCAGGACAAAAAGCAAAAATCAAGCACAAAAACAAAAAGAAGAAAATGTCTTATCTGTTAGCAGGAGATTCAGACACGACACAGCAGGCTACCAAGGAAACAGGAATCAAGGATTGAGACCAGAACAATTGATCACCGGCAACCCTGATGGGAAGGTGACTCCCTTATATAAGACCAGTCAGTAACACCTGATTCCCAATCCTCACAATCTTCACTGGACAGTCCAGTACCGTTTGTAACCACCAGAGGGAGCCTCTGCTCAGAACTCACCTCCAGCCTATTCACAACAGATAAGTGTAAAGGGGGCTAGATGACAGACTCATTTAAATAGCTAAGCTGAACCCCTTCTTTCTACTGGACAAAAGATAGAAAAAGGGGCTGACTTTGTTATGAAAATGAGGCTGTCAGCCAGCCCCCTTTACACGCAGCACTGGTAACATGATGATACAGGAAAAGCTCTCCTGATTTACCCATGCTGCAGGTGGAGTTGCCAAGACAAGTGCAGATATTGTGGCAACTCCCTTAATACAAAAATATTAGCAAATTGCATTATTTATATTTTAACCAAATGTAATTTTTCTTTTCTATTTTGACAAAGCATTAAAGGGAACCTTTCACCAGATTTTCTCAATATAAACTACAGCCACCACCTTTAATGCCTCTTTTATAGCAGTCTAGCAAACTGAATACAAGTCCGAACCTCTTTTGCTGATCCCCAAAATTTCTTTAATCATCCCCTTGTGGGGCACCATCCTGTCTAATGGGTGTCACTAGTCATGCTTTAGCATCTCCTTTATCTCTACAATCGCCATCCTCCTGTCCTTCTTTATGCAGACAATGTATCCTTCATCATTCATACAGAGCCCCCAAACTTACGCAGACATACTTCGCTCTGAGGGCAGAACAAAGTACTGTAATGCGCATGTGCCAATTTGACTTCCGGGTTGACAGCGCTCCCCATGACAAAAGTGTAGAAGTGAGGCCCGGGCTGTGGGTACTAACGGAGCGCCGGGTCCGGAGCTGCTGGGGCCGAGCCTTATGTTGCGAGAGGGAAGAAGATTTGAGACAGAGCGAACTTGTAACCTAGGTGAAGGCAGTGTGGCTAGAGAGAGGGAGTTAAAATGGTTTGCGTAGGAAAGAGTAGGGGCTTCCCACCGAAGAGCAGAGAGAGTGAGGACCATTGACGGACTGCAGAGGCCGCAGAGTAGAGATCCTGGACAGGCGCGGCGAGGACTCTCAAGTTCCGACGGGCGTGCAAGGAAACGCACGCTGAGTGGAGGGTTACGGAGGACTCCACTCTCTTGCACAGCAGCTGAATGGAATAGGGGCTCTGCAGGCAAAACCAGTGACCGCCCGCTGCCGCCAGAAGTAAGACGTTTGGTAGGCGGGGAAGCCTGAAAACTCAGCACCGGCCTCAGCCGGCAGCCATGCAACTATCGGACTCTGTGAGAGAAACGGACAACAGAGTCATGTTAAGTGAAACTGATTTATAGACTGTTAACCTGAATTACCGGTACCCTGCTTAACCCTCATCCCTTTAATTGTATTTCCCTTGTTTTCTCCCTGCGAGGAGGATATTTCTGTCTTGATAAAGGGAATAATTGTTAACCCTTGCTCTGTGCTTCTGTGACACTGCATCTGAGTACCTGTGTTACAAATGTAGGGAGACAGCAATTGTGGGGATAAAGGAGGTGTAATAATGATAGACTTCTCTGCTGCATTCCTACCCCTGAAGACAACAATCGCAGTATGTGTATAATGTCATGCGGTTTTACATGTAATGTGTGATGGTAATGTGCAGCATGTGAGTAATGTAAAGTGTTAGCATATAATGTGGGTAGCGCATAGTGGAGGGTAGGCACAGGATTATATTAGGGGAAAGATAAGTATTGTTCATAAGGTAAGTGGTTTTGCAACAGTATAAAACAGGATAAGAACAATAGGTTTAGTCTAGAGGAAAGGATATACTTAATAGAACTAGCCCAGTGGGTGGGAACTAGTGTTAGTAAAAGGAGGGCACTTCCTGAAAGTGAGGGAGATAGCAAAGTGCATTAACAAGTCCAAGTTCAAGTCTAGTAGGCTGCTAGGGTCAGCATGTGTCTACCATTCAGCATGTGTCTACCAAGCGTACTCTCCTGTCGTGCCCGGAGCCCAGGTGTGACATAGGGGCTTCCGGTATAAACTGCTGAGGAGAAAAAATAGTGCAAAATAGTGTCTTATCCCATAGTAATTACTAAAAATGGTATCAATATATGCTGACGTTATCCCAGGATGTATGGCTGCTGCAGGGTGATTACACCAGAGAAATATATAACAAATGGAAAGTTTGCGGTCTGTATCCTTGCTGCCAAGTGATGAAGATACAGTACAGACCAAAAGTTTGGACACAGCTTCTCATTCAAAGATTCTTCTTTGAACAGTGTCACCAGCAAAGCACCCCCACACCATCACACCACCTCCTCCATGCTTCACGGTGGGACCAGGCATGTAGAGTCCATCCATTCACCTTTTCTGCGTGCAAAGCAGTAATCAAAGCAAAAGGTGGCTACTTTGAAGAACCTAGAATATAAGACATATTTTCAGTTGTTTCACACTTTTTTGTAAAGTGTAATGTATAATTCCACATGTGTTAATTCATAGTTTTGATGCCTTCAGTGTGATTCTACAATTTTCACAGTCATGAAAATACAGAAAAATCCTTGAATGAGAAGGTGTTCAAACTTTTGGTCTGTACTGTATATCAAATGCCAGAGATAATGTAAAAAAAAATATATATTTTTCTACGTGTCTCAAAGTGTAGCCCACTTCTTCAGGAAAGATATGTTTTTTTGTTTCCTGAAGAAGTGGGCTAAACGTTGAAAAGCATAGAAAAATTTTAAAAAATTAAAAAAAACTTATCTTTGGTATTTGATGTTTCTTCATCAACTGGCAGCACCGATACAGACCACAAACTTTCTATTTGCTACATAGGGGCTACCGGGCACATTGTGTACTTTGGCATACAAGTGAAGATGGACAGGGGCCCCCCATGACGAAAGGTAATGGATCCTGGATGCACTGCCGAATGGGAAGGGAGATCCCTTGGGGCTAACAGAGCCAGTGGGCAAAGGGATGTTCAAGGAGGGATGAATGGTAAGGCTGAAGATGTGTAGTGCAAAGAAAGTAAGGAATATGAAGAGTTGTGCCCTATCCCACGGGTTACCACTTGATGAAGTTGAACTTACTTGGAAACATATGCTTATTGCAATGAACTTGATGTCCCCTCAGTTGTATGTGTCAGTACTTTACAGAGGCACCAAAGCAAGAGCAATGACGCCCATTGGACCAGACAGCACCATAGGAGGGACTATAAAAGATATTTTTGGGGATCTGTGGGGTTTTGGGGGCTTATATGCAGGTTGCTAGACTGCTGTAAAACAGACATTAAAGATGGTGGCTGTAGTTTATATTGGAAAAACCTGGTGACAGGTTACATTTGAATATTGAAATGTAGTTCCCTCTAGTGGTGGGTCAGAAAGACAGGGTTATCCTCTAAATGATGTTGGACTTAAATCAGCATGGTGTCAGTAACTTTAATAGAGATATAGTACATTGGGCAAAGCAGTTGTAAGTGGGACTCATTTTGTATTTTTTTATTAAGACCTATATGTTCTACAAAAGGACAAATAAAATTCAGATTAGCTCCTTATAACAGTATTTTCATAAGACATTCACTGCAACATACTCAGAGTGAAAAAGAGTAACAAGGGAGGGCAGGAGTATGCAAAACTCAAGCTCCCCCATAGTGAGAAATAACAACTTTTATTTTTACGCCTCAGCCCCTCACCAGCAGCCTCCGCTTTAGATCCGCGATAACATTCACCATAACGATGTCACACCACATTAGTATAGGATCCTATTGAAGGCCAGCAGCAGGTGTCCACAGCAGAACTTCAACGGGAAATGTATTAGAATCTTATTTATCTAGTATATGAGGCTTGCATTGCTTTCTGCAGAAAAACCGCCTCAGTCCCCCAGTATATACAGTATGTGTTATTTGTAAAAAGAAAGTTTACAGAAGTATAAAATCATCATTATTTTGCTTCATATTTCATTGTTCTTGAATCATAATATTTTTATTGTACACATTGAAAGCACTTACTGGTGAGTGCCACTGCATCTTTTTTTTTTTTTTTTTTGCTTTCAATGTGGACATTCTTCTTTTTTTCTTGGTGTACACCTGAGGTATTGGCTCATTCATGCAGGTCATGGTCTGATACATTTCCATGCACTGTGAATTGTTGGCACTGTGGTTTCCTTGCAATGCAGCCTGTTTTTTCTTTTGTATCATTGATTTTTATTATACAGGTCATAACGATTAAGGGGTACCTGATTTGTAATTTTATATGACTTTCTTTTTTGTCCTACTAGGTGGATTTTATTTTTTATTTTCTTACTGTATTGCATGGAAATAAATATCCCTGAATATTCCAACGCATTATTACCTGTGCACATAAAAAAAATTCCAAGTGCATTAAAATTGCAAATAAAAGACAATTCAGCAATCGTTTTTCGGGTCAGGGATGCGACATATGATATGACGTAACTGTACGTTATATGTTGTAAAGGGGTTAAAAACAACCAGAATATGACTTTATTCCAAATCCAGCAGAATGGCAGTTGTCAATCACAGATATTTTCCTGCAGGAGAAACTTCCTTGCCTGTGCCATCGGGATGATGGAAATGGGTGTTCAGCACTGTACATATACTGTACAGCAAGTAAAGGGAAAGACTAAAGGATCAGAAGATCATTTTATAGATCAAATTCTGTCAGAGTCGGACTGACCGTTTGGCAATTGAGGCATGTGCCAGATGGGCGGGTCCGGCAGTGTGGCGTATAACTTGATACACTTGCACTGTTAACATGTGTGGCGGAGCAGAGAGCCATCGGTCCTTGCTGTACCTGTTGCTCAAGCACGCGGTAGGCTGTTATGAGGACTGAAGTGAGGAGCAGCATATCCCTATTTGGCATGGGAGAGGGGAGAGGTATTACTTTATTATTTCTTTGCCACGGCATAATGGGGGGCAATATAACAAAAATGATCAACAATAAAGCGGTAAAAGGGGGGTAATATTACAACAATAAAGATGCACAAGGAGAGGCAATATTACTGCAATAAGGTCAAATTTTGCTACTATAAGGAGATATATATTATTACTACAATAAGGTGTAATTGGGGCATTACTACAGTATAAGAGGCATTGTAAAAAGAAAGAATGGGAGAATTATTATTATCATTATTGAACAGAGTTCACTACCGTACATGCTGTATGTGTGGTTATGGTAAGGTGGTATTTTTCATCCCATATATTGCAGTACAGATGGTGATATTGGTCTTGGACAGTCATGTTTGGTAATGACCAGAATGGTGGCATTATTCCATCACCATGTACTGGTATTATTTAAAGGGAACCTCATGCTCAATCCACAGGCAGCATGTATCAAACAATGTCTATATAATTTCAGTCAGCCATACATGTTTATATCATGCAGCCAGTGTCTGATACATGCTGTCCGTGGATCGGGCGGCATGTATAACCTGTCAGGTTCCCTTTAACCTTATACATGTGTGTTATTGAAAATATTGGTCTTGCTATAAATCTTGATTTCCTTCAACATTCAGCATTGTCATATTTGTAATATAGACCCCCCATCTGGGGAATGGATGTAGGGGACCATCATTGGCCTGTTCGCTTTCAGATGCCAGGGCTGAATTTCAATTTCAGTCCAGCCTTGGATCCAGCCAAAGAGAATGTGGACCACTGGCCAGAATACTAATTGTTCATGTTTTGCTTCATTTTCATCAGCTACCTCCAATAGGTGGCAATATTATATACGGTAGATCTTTTTTTTCTGCCACAAGAATAAATTATTAATTAATTAGCATATTTTTCCGATAAGATACCATACTCAGCTGGTCTCAGGATAGCCTGTCCCACTAAAGCTTAAATGAGTTTATGCCATACAGCAGGTGGTACTACTAACATTATACGATCACCAGATGAATACTTTCAAAGCAAATATTAATTTCTCCCTCCAGCTTTGTCGGTTAGATCTACAGTACATTATGTGTTCCTCTTTGGACAAATAATCTGCAGTTTGAGAAGAGCGAGTCTGAGCATGATCTGACATTTTAAACTCTGGATCATTTTTATCATGACCCCAGTGAAGATGAGATATCAAATATTTGGTATCTCAATCGATTGCAACTTTATATTCAAGTTTCTCGGATGAAAAAGAGTACTAAATAGTCTGCTTTATTGATTTTTGAACAATAAAATAACTATTTTAGGACCGTTCTGAAAACTGGAAATGTGTTTTAACTCTCTGCATCTCCATCAATTTCGCCATAATAAAGTGCAGTGGGCCAAAGTAGTGCGTGTGAATGAAGCTGTGATTGCACGAAGGCGATGGGTGAATTTATTATGTCATGCTTCACCACCAGATGCTATTAAAAGCTGCTTTCTTTCAGCCATTGTTCATATGCTAACTATAAAAGACATAACTACTTTTCAGAAGGGTCATTTTTCATGATGAGCTGCAGAAATCCCTTCACACTGGACACAGGCACTATAGACGTATTATTTTATCACTTTCCAAGAGACACTTTGGAAATCTACCAAAGTAGTATTCAATGATGTATTTATCATTAAAAGGTCCGTTCAACAAAAAGCAGATGAAAGAAGTGGAGCTTGAAGGGGTTTAACATGTTTGGCCACACCGTTCCTCATGGCTAAAGTCAAGG
>VIAB01000240.1:316800-328865 GCA_009801035.1 Oophaga pumilio
AAATCTACGAGGCTAGGACTAGTATCTGGCTCAATGACAGATCTCGGAATTAGTGATATATAAAGCACGAAGAGAACTTGCAAATGTCTGACGTTTCTGGTCTCACCCCAAGAAAGTCAATGACCCAAACTAGGTGGCCAAACCAATGCACCACCGATGATAAACAAGATAATCCAACCTGGACTCAATACTTCTAGTCCTTTGATGTACAGGACTGATTGGAATAGCAGAACCTCTCATGCTATTCCATACCTTTTTCTTTATGACATACCAGCCAAGAGGAGGCCAAAAGGACATTTTTTGGCACCCACTGAGTTACTGGAGCCCTATGGATATGCTTGGTGTGCACGCCAGGCGCGCTAAGGCTAGCTTCACTCTAGCGTTCCTCAGAGCTGCGGACTTCCTCCGTGAAGCCCCGCCCACTGCCGCACCTCCTCTGGTCAGCTCCGCCTACATGCAGCCTGCATACCTATCTTTAACATTAGGTACGCAGGTAGTGCAGATGTAAGAGGATGCCGCTGCATGCGTCGTTTTGATGATGCGGTGAAGAAAAATTCCAACACGGTGCGTTCGACGCGGGTCGCCGCATGGTCAAAACAACACATGCAGAGGTATCCGCACGGCCTGCGTACCTAATGTTAAAGATAGGTACGCAGGCCGCATGCAGACATAGGCGGAGCTGACAGGAGAAGGTGCGGCAGTGGGCGTTGTTGTTTCAGGAGAACTTGTAGCTCAGTGTCTGTGTCTGCATCTAGTTCTTCCCTTTCCATAGAATTTTAAAAGCACCAAATGTCAGAGGGATTCAGGAGTGATGCCTGTCTGCTGTGTGCATGCTCGGCCTTCAGTGATGACATGTGTATGGCCAGCTTTAGTCAGATACCAATGGAAATCCGAACAGACTAAAGGCTCAAGCAAGAAACCCTACCACAGCTCTGCACAACCTTGGCGTTGTAGATGGCTATTATATGCACGACATAGAAGTCTATGGACCCTAATGAATAAAAAAAAAAATCATGCCTTAGTGAACCAAACATAATAATATACAAGTGTTCTTCCTTAAAAGCTTCTAGAACATTTCAGAAATGTGGTGCCATGCGGAGCACCTGACAGTGACGCACAGACTGTCGACAGCCCAGCAGTACAGTGTCCTGGGGACTTCGTGTGAGGTCTAGGAGTAGTTTTGCCATTTTAGACTCAAAGTAGGATACGAGTGTGAGGTACTGACGTACAGGCCGGATGACGATTGTAACAGAAGAACTTTCCCAAAATTGCAGATGGAGATTGTCCAACTGATGAATATCGAGAAGTGACCCGGGAACACGGCGTGATCTCAGTCATTGTGTAGTCTGCAAGGGAGAAGCCCTCAGGCTGAAAACTCAGTTATTGAGAGAAGATAAATGACGACGAGGCACAAAAACACAGAGGAGAAGCTGGCACGGAGCAGAAGATGAAGCAGAACCTAAATACAATTATCCCGAGGTGCCAGCTCTGTACCAGGACACGACTGATGACACAAGCACTATATCTGAGGCAGCAAACCTACGCTGCTTCGACAGGATTAACCCCTTTATTGTCCGAAAAGTGTGAAAATAATAATCGTAAAATTTTAATAACACTATTTAGTCTGCCCATAAGACATTTTCTGTTAAGCCAACTATAAAGAATCTTATCCGTCATCCCCAATAAGAAACAATAGATTAGCGCCATCGACTATATCCCTCAAATGAGTTACTAGGCTTTTTCCACCTCACCTGGAAAATATAGAAATATCCAAGTATAATCGAGGCGCTTTCTGACAGTAATCTGTTTGATGAAAGCAATCCAAAAAGAAAACTTGCATCATGTGAACATGGTCTAATCACCCCTATACACATTAAAGTCGGCCACAACCTGTCAATGAAAGCAGATTAGCGTGCATGGGGTCCCATTGACTCTTCCCTAACCGGTGATGCTGAAGGTTTAAAAGGAGTCTGTCAGCACAGAGTACACCCTAGGCGCAAACCCACCCCAAAAAAAAAAAGAAAACAAGATGTCACACAGTTAATCCTCTCTCAAGTCCAAATGGACCAACTGTGCAGCTGCCAGAACAGCGACTTTGTGGTGCGTACGACATCAAAAGGGGATCCCACCCTTCACATGTGTTCTGATGACGTACATGCAGAGGTATATGCTCCGCCATAGACGGCATGACCAGCTGTTATATACAACGGGAAAGCAATGTAGGGTCCCGGCCACACACGAGCCGATATTTCTCATCAATGTGATGAGGTCGATAATTGTAAAAGTGACCATCGCAAAGGTCTAACATTGCTCAGGTGGTCTGTAAAGCGGTGGATCTCAATCAGGATTGTCTGGAGGTTCCTACAAATATAGTCATGGGGTCCCCAGAACACAGCAGCTGCAAATCTTTCAGGGGGAAAAAACTCAAAAAGCTTTGGCAGGTTAAGTTGATAAATCTTAGTTAAAATATTAAAAGTTCTATAATACTTTATTCTTACAAATGAGGAATGGGGAGCCGGTGATTTTCACCAATCAGATTTAATCATCTTTAAATTTTCTTTTTTATATTAAGTTTCTCCTACTGATTTATATCCACAGCTCACATGCCAATTTATGCGTCTCCATAATCACAGATCATACAACAAAAACCTTGTGGACTTTGTTGGCTAGCAAAGAGGAGAACTGTAATACTAGGATTCATTCACACATCTGATTTTTTCCATGTATGACAAAAACGGATTATTATGATCAGAGCTTGATCGGTGTGGTCCGAGAGTCATCCATTTTTCTTGTACGTGGAGAAATATAAGAAAAAAGTCTTCACTTCCTTTCTGACAGTCCATGAAAACTGGACCACTCTCGAACGTCATCCGAGTGCAGTCCGATTTTATTCACTGACCCACTGACCTGCATTGCGATTTTGATTCGACCCTCGAATCAAAACCAGACATGTTTCCGATATTTTCTGCAGACCAATCGGTCCGAGGAAAAATTTGGACATGGGCACAGCCCCATAGAATATCGTAGGTGGAAACCACAGATACCACTTGTATACGAAAATCGGACACTATGCAGACACATAGGTGTCTTTGGAGCTATAGAAAGAAAATACGGTGCTAGAATTTTGAAATCAAGAATATTTGAAAAGTTGCTCTGTTTTTTTATTTGAGATAAAATAACTGAAATACTAATAAGTATATTTTCCCTATTAAAATCGCATTATGGGGTTAGCAAACACAATTTAAAAGATCATTTGATCAGAGGGTATCTGAAAGCATGCAAACTGCATATTCTCAGAAGTCATCGCATTTCTTTCCCTCTTTTTACCTAAAGGCTTCTGGAAAGGTCAGTAAATTCAGGAATCCTAAATATGACAGCTTTTACTTTCTGTAAAGATAACACTTTTTTTTCACCCATGGCATTTAAAAAGCAGGGCTTGCCATGACAGATCAGATTTTAAGCGGATGATACCTCTGCTGTTAACAGGAGTTTCACATCACACGCGGGTTTTTTTTAAATATGTGCTCAAAAACTCTGGAAAAAAAATAATGGAAAACAAGCCTATAATGCTGGATTCTCATTTAACCAATTCTGCAGCAAGTGATAAAGAGTGCAGAAACAAAATTATGGGTGCAAGGGAAGTAGAGACGAGCGGATCTGACAAAAATCTAATTCGCCCATTTCCTGTTATTTTATTGGGAAATTCAATTAGTAGAGAACTTATTTTCTGTGAATTTAATGTCCTTTTTAATAACTGAGGTCACTGCAGATCCCACAGCGTAATAAACGTAAGATGTTAAAAATAAAAAAAAATCCTTATACTCCCCTCACTGCTAACCTCTCCAGCCCATCCCGCTGCCCCTTGTCTGCTGTCCGTGCCGGTATTCACTGTAGGCCTGGGCTTCTGGAGCATGTGCAGTGAACTCCGGGGATTGCTCGCAGCTGGGAGCGCCGCCTAGACTGGACAGAGGAGGCAAGGACAACAGGCAGGGAGCAGCGGCGTTGGCCGGAGAGTTGAGCAGTGAAGAGTATATATATTTTGATTTTTTAAGCTTTGCAGTCCCTGTAGTGCTCGGCAGAAAGCTTTTTAAAAAAAATTTAAGTAGAATTCAATTTCACTCTAATTCACCCATCTAGAAAGAGAATTTTTCAGGTGATTTGTCTTTCCCAAATCACAGGCAGTACGAATCAGAGCCGGGCTGAACGATTGCAGTTGAATATATTATTCTCTGAAACGTTCCGGCTTTTCCCACAGCTGATTGACCGGTTTCTTGCCATGTACACAAGAGGGAAATTTTGGCCAGCATGAATCGCCTTGAAAGGTTCCCTTTCATGAAACCCAAGGCCAAAAATTATGAGATGTTAAGTAGTAAAAACAAAAAGTCCCAAAAGGTGGACAACAACTTTAATTGATGGGTGTCTCATGTCCTCGTTTCTCTAAGTCAGAGGCAAAAGCAAGTGGCTAGAAAGAGTGTCTTCTCTCTGGAAAACTCAGCATGTCCATGCATTAAATGGACAGACCAAGTGGTCTAAGATGGAACATTTCTCCTTGTGTAGAGTGCCAAGCCGGAAGTGTAAGGAGACTAATAGGCCATGCAATGCTCCTACGAGAATTTAAATATGCAAACGGTCTCTTCAGACAGGAAGAGGACAGGACCACCAGCAACCCCTATTGGGGGTAGCAATCCTAAAAGCCAATCGGCCCGTTAATGAGGCTTGCCACATGACTTAGGATAAGAAGCCTGAGGCTAGGTTCGTGCATCATTTTCATCCAGACACGCCTAGTTGAGATGGGCACTAAGCCTAGACAGTTTTATTAAATATGCCTCTTCGCTTCATCACAGCTAATAGCAGATCGCTGGTGGTCTCACTGGGGGACCCCTTATAAAAATATATATAATTTTTAACAATTATTTTTGCCCTATTTATTTTACTTTGTTGTTTGAAAGGCTACCATTTTATTTTACACGTGCAAAAAAAGTTGGTTAAATTTAACTTGACATGCTCCTTAAAATGAGCGAGACCCTGTACTGCCGGTGGAGGCAGAATGCGGCTGTTCCCGCGCTGGCAGCAACATGTCTGATAATTCCAATCTCAGGTCCCCGGGCCAATTTGCAGAACTGCTCATGTGAACAAGAGGCGTCCAGGAATTGGGATCAACGACCTCAGTGCTGAACTCTCTAACAGGAAAACATTGACAAGCAAGAAGCTGCAACGCCAGCCCTATGGCAAATTATAAAACTTCTTGAGTGAGAAGGACTTCATAACTAGGGTGATATTAAGTCTTCTAAAATTCTTCGGCCATTCCAGAGTCATCTCGATCTCTAAGGCTGCGTGCCCACGATCGTAGCGTTTTGGATGCAGCTTATCTTCGCTGAGTCCAAAACGCTGCGTTCTACATTACAAGAACAGTGGATGGGATTTATAGAAATCCCATGACCAATGTGCTTTTTTTTTTTTTTTTTTTTAACATTGCATAAACTGACCTGCGGTGCGGGTTTCCGAGCCGCACCATGTAAATTTCTGTAGCGGAGACACTTAGTCTTCTGTGCGCATTCTCCCCAATAGATGGTCATTAGATGTGGTAAATTCACATATTTCCAAAACACAAGTGCGTAATGTAGAACTCAACGTTTTGGACACGGCGAAAATATGCTGCATCCAAAACACTATTAATCCTGATTGTGGTCACGTAGCCTTACGTGGATATTAACAGTGTCGACCTGTCCATATGCTCTACCAGAGTACGTGAATGTCAGAGTAGGGACACCTCCATATTCCACGGTCCATATAAGAACCATCATGCCCAGGATGACCGCGAAACTCCTGACCGGAACGTACAGCCTCATAGGCAGATATAAGGTAATCATCACAGATCAGGAGACCTCGTGGGCCCGGCAAAATATTACAACTCGAGAACAGTCCGCATTTTAGAAATGTTTGAAACAAGCTTATGATTCATGCACGGACCCATACATACAATAAATTGGTGTCCAGGGGTTTTCCAATGTGAATTTAACTAAACTAAAAATAAGCCACTGTTCATCATCTGACTCAGAGGAAGCCTAAATCTTCAATAAAATCGCTATTGTAATTTCACAAGCCCAAAGAGTTCTTGTTGGAGAATGGATTCCTGTTATGTTTCGGTAGCTGAGGAGAGATAGCAAAAATAGCCAAAGTAGCAAGCAATACACAAGAGAGGTTGGAAACTATTGGGTTGCAGGACCCTAAACTAACCGCAACACTAGAAGTAGCCGTGGAGCGTACCTACGGTGATCCTAGACGCCTCGTCACAGCCGGAGAGATAGCTACACCTAAAGGCAGAAAGATGAAAGCTAACTGCCCCGTAGCAGAACCCCCAAAGAAATAGGAAGCCCCCAAACATGTAATGGCGGTTAGACAAGAAGAAAATACGAACACAGACAGAAAATAGAATGAGCAAACGTTGGGCCCAATATTGTCTAGATAGATAAGTGTAGGAAAGAATTCTGACTGCAACCCAAAAAACCCTAAAAAATACCAACACTTCTGATTAACAAATAAACCTGAGATCACACGATCTCTACCACCTAAATCAGATCTCTGGTGTAACACACAGCAATTCAGCAAATAAAAAGTGACACAGGAACAGAACAAAAGTGCAAACATAAACTGAGCACAATTGCAGCGCCAGGCCCCAAAAGGGGACAAGGCTGAAGTCCACTGCAAGGCAGGAAACCAGCGAGGAAAATCCAACCAGAGGAAAAAAAACAGCAAATCACTTATCTGAATGAAAGCAGAATGCAAGCTGAGCTCCAAGCAAGACCTGGAAGAACAAATGATTACCGGCCAGGCTGATGGGAGTTCAGGTCACTTATATCAGACCATTCAGACCCAGCTGAATGCCATTCAGCAATTGGTTCATTACCCTCAGCAACCACCGGAGGGAGCCCCAGCTCCGAAGTCGCCTCCAGCGTGTTCACAACAGATTCCACTGATTCTGGAACAGTTTGTCTTTCGATTCTGTGCCCCTCTGTTTAAAACTGATACCCCAAGAGGCAAATTTTCCCTTCAACCAACTGGGCGTACACAAAAAAAAAAAAAACTGTGTTGGCGTTTGCCTTTTCTCCACTGATGCTGGTTAATTAGACCTGCAGAAAATTTCTGTTGTATAAGCCTAGATGGCTAAAGGGAAAATCTGCATCTTTAGACATAACTTTGGAAAGGAACGGCACAGAAGAAAAAGGAAAACTGTTCCAGAATCAGAAGAGAAGCGGCAAATCAAGGAGGTTCTAAAAATATTCAGTATTTCTTCAAAAGCTGCCATTGAATGCTGTAATTACCAGCACAGTTGAGAAATTAATGACAAGGGGTGGCTTTCGCTGGTGACCGCTTATTTGGGGGCTCGTGAAGCCAGACCCATGATCAGATACTTGCAAGATCAGCTTCTATTTAAAAACACAAAATAAGTGATAAATGTATGGTCAATGGCGGTCCCTCCATCTCTTGAAATCCCACCGATGTCCAAAACAGGGATGCCGAAGACTCTCAACCGCTACTCCTTTTGGGACTGATGGAGACAGCAGTTTCTGAAATGCCATAGAAGTGAATGTCTCACACTTCCCTTGTGGATGAATGGAGCCATAATCGCCCAGAATATAAATATCAGAGGTATATACAGTCACACCATAAAACACAAGGTTAGACAAAGAAGTCATCCATGTCTCGTTGCATCACCCGGAATATTTCTACGTCTCAGTTCTTCCTTCTAGGACAGAGGACTGTGGAGATCGATCCCTGGTGCATCGCTCTGGCTTTTCTCCCATGTTCATACCACAATGGATGCATCTCAACCTTTCTAAAAAATGATTAGAGTACAGATGACGCCCGGTACGTGACATTCATTGGAAATAAAATCCACTTTGGAGGCCCAATAGCCCAGGTAACCACCACCTGCACACCTTTACTGACGTGTAAGGCTGCTGCAATATCTGACACACAAGACAGGGAAACAAAGAAGTAATAATCCGGGCCGGTCACCGGTAACCTAATAATGTCAAGGTAATGACGTCACCGAAAATATTCCTTCCTTTTGTGAATATTTCTGGACCATGGGAACGGTCGGCTCACTCATAGGTCGACGTGTTCTTAGCTCCGAGTAATGTGGAAACCGATAACAGATTAATTACAGGGCTCGCTCTAATTTAATCCTGACAATGGTTAACTTTAGGGCAGAGCTGAGCTGTAACGCTACAGCGGATGGGAGGGTTGATTTTAGGCCCGAGCTTCGTTCTGCTCGGGTACCCAGTGGAAAATTGGCAAGTGCGTCCTTAGGATTTTGCCCTTTAAAGACCTAAAAAGCACTAGAGAACTTTGTTTTTCTTTCTTTTAAAATTGGCTTTTAAGAAATTAAGTGACCCTTATCTAGGAAAACTAATGCAAGGGGGACGAAACATTTAACGTCCAAGGCCGGTCTTGATATGAAGGAGTGAATCTGGAGAGTCTTTTAGCTGTTGTATAAGATATGTACTCCAGTTATGGCTTGGGGTACATTTCTGTCGGAATTTACATCAATTTTGTGGCATAAATTATGTTGAATTTGCCGGCTCCGCTCGCCCTTGCCCGCACCTTGATTAGCTCTGTAGACTTCTCAAAAAGTTGCAAAAACTACAAAAGTCAACGTTTTTTGCACAGCAGCTGCAGAAAAATGTGCGACATTCCAAACAGTTTTACACCTGAATTCTGCTGCAAACTAATGCATTGACCCCTTAGTCTATAGAAAAATCTCAGCACTGCTGATCAACCGCATGTATTAGAAAATGTTGATTTATACATGGTTTGCAAATTTTATTCTACAATCCAAAATATGCTGCTGCACCCGAGAGGCGCATATCACCTTCCCTGAAACAGTATATACTGTATGTGCACATAAACAGCTGTCTTCATAATGGCGTCATGGATTCTAGATTTACAGGATTCATGATGGATCTGTTGTGATTTCAATTTAATGGATTGATCCTCTTAATCCGTTAGGAGTTTTACATTACTTTGACTTAAAGGGGTTTTCCAAAAACCATGTTATCATCTGATCGCTGATTAAATTAAGAAATTTTCACAGTTTGACTTCTATAACCTGTTTGTTTGACCTGTATTCCTGGCTGCAGAATGAGACAACTGAGTATGAGTCAGTCAACCCGCTATGAGGGTCTGATAGTTTGTAACTCATCGCCTTTTTCTGAGCTCCTCTCAGGTGATTTATGACCACAGACCACATAAAAGTTGAATGTTGAAGAGACTATAAAAGCCAAACTGTCCAAAATGTTTAATGAAACCCAACTGCAAAAATTAAGGGAAAAAAAAAAGTCCCAAAAAGTGAACAACTCCTTAAGACCACGCTCACACTGGCGTATAACACTGCAGTGTTTTATCGGACTGCACCTGGCCCAATATCATAGGACGGGGTAAATCTGTGATTTTCTCATGCGGATTCGGCTTGAGAAAACAATCGCAGCATGCTGTGCGTGCCTCCGATAACTGGACCACAAGTCTATGGGTGCGTGTGAAACATGGGGCTGCACTCTGATGTCAGCAGAGTGCAGTCCGATGTACTCGCAAAGAGTCAACGGTCAAGATGGAGAAATTAAGTTCTCCGTACCTGTGCTGCGATTCTCTCATGGAAGAGAATTGGATAACGATAATTGTACACTCAGATCAGACTGACAAGAGTTTGATCTGAGTCTCATTAACATAATCGGCCCGATACGCTCGCAAGAGAGAATATACAGCAGTGCGAGCGAGCCCTTAAAGAGATGTTCTCAAGTTTAAAAGTCAATCCCTATCCACGACAGTTAGCATGAACGACCTCCGCTCCATTCGTTCATTCCGATTCTGGGAGGCCAAGGCAGTCGGACCCTCCGCGACCGGAAAGTTATACCCCACTGTAGATCAAACGTGGGAACACCCTTTTAATGTACCAGAGAAGCTTGGTGTGCACCCAGTCAAGTTCTGACAAACTACCAAAGGTTGCATCCATAACAGTTGCATAAAAGGGGGCTCGTATTATTGACTTCTAGAAGTGGCCTTAAGAAGCCAAAACCTGATGACGATGCAAAATTCTTCCCTACTCGATTATGCAAGTGTGAATGTGACCCAAATCTATGACAGGCGACCTTTCTAAAGACAAAAAGCATCGAGAATCAAAAAGGTTCTGACAAAAAATAGTATTCCAGACCTTTTTGTTCTTTTCACCGCAATTCAAAAAAAAATGAAAAAACAGTCAAGAGACAATTTCACCCTGTTTGAAAGCAACATAAAAATTCTACCGAAGCACCGAGACAGCTCTAGTCTTAGGTAACTTGATGAGGAGTTCTTTTTCTATTCTAGGTGTACAAAGATCTGGAGTAACCTCATTGAGGAGCCAACAAAGGGTTAAAGAATACTAAGGAGAGGCCCTGACAATCCCCTCCACAATCCCCTCTGGCCATAGTTTCCTCCACATCTCAGTGGGTTTTCTCCAGTCCAGAAACATGTTCAGCAGTTATATAAACCATCTCCTCCTCACTTCCCAGGGGACAGAGAAAGAGGATAGAAAGGAAAGATGAGAAAAACATGGGGTATTGCTCTTTGCCTCTAATCACATGGAAGCTTTTATTTTTCCAGCAAAACTAGTTCTGACAATTGTGTCTCGAGAAAAAAAAACAACAACCAAAGAGGTCTCTTTGGGATCACAGATCTATAGACCCAATGGGACCTCTATGTGCCTCCAATATTACTCAGAGGCACTAAGAACTTTTTTTTTCCAAAATTGCAAACGAGCTTTGCATGCTGCATTAATATAATAGAAGTTTACATAGTCCCCGTACCAATCCCAAGTTACCCCCAATCCAGCACTACCTGGTCCCCAGCCGATCCCTGCATTTTTTACTTCAGTGGCAACATCCCCCCAAAAATATGCAGAAAATACAGAGATTGGCACGGAACTAGAAAGCCGAAGAATGGGAGTGGTGGAGGAGGAGGATCCCATTCTGATGCTGTCTGGCCCCCCATCCGTCTCTCCTTATCGATTCCCATCACTCATGTTCCCAATCTTTCTGAGAGGCAACTAGGCAGTGGCGGACACAGCCAGAAAAGGGTCCCAGTGCAAGACCAGTATGTGGGCCCCTCACAGTCCAATACATCTGTCTATAGCAGAAGCAGCTTTGGGGGTGAAATGGGCGTGGGCCCGAGTACAGTTACACAAATATGTCTGCCCCTGCAAATAAGACACCATCAGTGTGCTGCCCGAGTTTTTCACAGACCCATAGTCTTGCATTGACAAATTTGATCATAATCAAAATATGTCTCAATTATTTGTGGCTGAGCCTTTATACTGCAAGAAAATCTCTTAAAACAAAGGAAGAAAAAAAAAGTTGTGAAGATGAAACCGGATAAAGATTGTAATATTCTTTGGAAAGTGATATGAAGCTGCTCTTGGATTCTAGTTGGTTCTTGTTTTATTTGACTGGTATTTTATTTCCCCTTAGATCCTCAAAACAGAGGAAAAAAAAAGATCTCATCCTTCTTTCTCCTGGATTGATCTTTCATTCTCAAAATTCTCAATTTATTGGAAAGATCTGTATTCAGTGAGGACACTTCCATTTCTGAAAGAGAAGATGACTGTTGGTGCAGATCTAAGAACCATAACTGACTTGTTAGGAGAACTTGCAGCGAAATGTCTGTATCGGCGTCAAGCTCCTCCTTCTGCCATAGAATTTTGTAAGCACCAATTGCTTTCTCCTATCTCAGTAATCAGGAGATCTGTCTTCACTGAATACAGATTTTACCCAGGAATTGAGAGTGAATGATCAGACCTGGAGGAGAAAGCAGCAGATTTCTCTGATAAGATATAGTGCAAAGTCTCTTATTTTCATGTGTACTAATGATTTATGAAACAAAAATTTAAATGATAGCTACCCTATAAGCTGGCCTTGCACGTTAGATGGCCATAGGACGAATGATCGTTCGGCTGACAGCCATCTCCCCCAACACAGGAACGTTCGGTCGAGCACTCATGTGTTCTCTATTTGAGATTCAAGGAGTCAAAGATC
>VIAB01000240.1:330767-343459 GCA_009801035.1 Oophaga pumilio
CCCCTACGCATACACACGCACAGTCCGCAGGCCCCCACGTATACACATGCACAGCCTGCAGGCCCCGACACATACACATGCACATCCTACAGGCCCCGACACACACGCACAGCACGCAGGCCCCCATGCATACACACGCACAGCCCACAGGCCCACCCACACAGTCTGTAGACCCCCCATACATATTAGATTGCTGGTCGAAATCAGCAGGTACAGCTGACCTACATCCAATGAATACGTGATCCTTTGGTAAGGAGATGTTGGCGTTTCTCCCGTCCTACTCCTATCAGAACATGACAATGCCTGCAGAGATGGCCATAATGAGCCCTCGTCCGGAGAAACCATTTCTCCTTCTTGTAGGTATTACAGGACAAAGGGATATATATGGAGTATTGGCGTCACACGTTAGATATTCATGACCCACGAGAAGCAATCCAGAAGAAACGGTCAAAGACTCCAGCAACTGAGAGGTTTTGAGAGGTAGAAGTTCGCTCTTGACGGTCAGATTTTCCCCAGAGTTACACTTTAATGGCCCAAACTTAAGAACCTTTGTTCGACAGTCATTTTAAGAAGCACTTAGCATGGCAGAGCGGCGAGCTAATCACTGAACATCGCCACGACAGGTAAAGGAGATCTGATATCTCCTGCGGAACAAGGAAATCTCTGTTCTTCTATGGGAAAGAGAGAGCATCTATATGAGCAGAAATAAAGCCAACCCAGCAAAGTATTAGCTTACTCATTTTTTGAAAAGGCTATTTATAGGCAAGCAGAAGGTCTGCCAGGAAACACTTCTAGACGTTCATTATTCAATGTCATTGCCAAGGTATTGCCCGAATCCAGCCCAGGCCAGGAGAAGCGATGAGGGTGGGTGAGGGGTGGGTATGTTTGTCCCAACAGTACGTGAGCAGGTAAACCCAAGACTCGCGCCTGTGACGGCTTGTTCCATGTAATAATGTGGAAAGAAAGACAAGGTGGAAAAAAAAAAAAGAATGTTTGCAGATCTGAACAACGGGCGTCCCACGTCGCCAGCAGCGCAAATTCACTGCAGTACAATTTTTCAAGATGGATCGGGATTCATTGTTGTGGAATTCAACCTCAACGCCCTGGGACGGCTTAGAGAATGGAGAAGATGAGGCTGAATCATATGGCAGGGAAGGAGCCGCTGCCAATTCCACAGCTGTTCCACTGAAGCAGTCCGTACTTGCCAAAGATGAGAACACATCATAGGTGGGAACAGCTGGAGAGGAGAGTCACCCATTTCTAAAGCAAAAGGAGGACGATTCGGATCTTAAAGGGGGGGGGGGAAGTAAAAACGTACATCCAGCGATACTTTTCTGCCCAATCCGGCACCGCCGAACAAGCAGTTTGGTCACTCCACACCCTACGTCAGATTGGGTGGGAGAGGGTCAGTGGAGGTACACTTCCAAAAGATAAATTGCTTACAAAACAATGGTGCGATCTGATCCATCAGACCCGACCCAGTGGCTTTAACATCTGCAGCCTGCGAACTACCTCTTATATTATCGAATCTCCTGCTCCGTTTTTGATTAGCCGGCCTAACGGGACGTCATCACACCAGGCCTGGTAACCAAAGAGTCGAGGGTGATGACAGGTACAAAACCGTTAGCACGGCTCACCATCCGGCAACCAATTTCTGTTACCTGGTAAATCTTTCTTGTTTCAGTTCCAATCTGAAAAAATCCTGACTGTCTTTGTGACCACTGCAGCCAATCACTGACCTCAGCGTTATATTGCTGAATGCAGTATTTGGCAGCACTGGTCATGTGGGTTGTCGGGGACTTATGGTAAACAAAGACAGGCATGTCCGGCAATGACCCCGCTGACTACAAACGTGACCACTGCAGCCCATCACAAACCAATATTACCGACTGTCTGATGCCTTCATGTGGCTAATCTGGGACGTCATCACCATGCAAAAGACCAGCAAGGAGCTCCGCCACACAACATAGGAAGCGAGCAGATTTATCAGGCATGTAATGCGTGCAAATTATTTCATGCCATTTCCTCCCGGTGAAACAGAATTTACCGTTTTAAGTAGCTAATCCTCGATGTTAATTCTGCCCCACCGCCGTCCCTTTTTCATTACGCTGCTGAATTTGTTCTCTTTCTTTCCCATAAATTGCAATACTCGTCAGACAGACTCACATGACTGATAAAGACTATATTTGGCTAAACTGTTGAGTCAGGCATTTCCTCCTGCTGTCATTCTGAGAAGGACGCTCATTTCCAGAGAAGTGCCAATAAGGAAATTACGGCAATAATAAAGTGCGCCGTGGCACGAAGCGTCATTCTGTGCAAAGGCATCTACCAAAAAGGAGAGGGGAAAAAAGGCACCGAGGACACGATGACTACAACATACTAACACATATGTTCTCTCTAGCACTGAGGTCTAAAAAAAAAAAAAAAAAAAAAATTAAAAAGATCGTCACTCCGACTGTCATATTCGTGAGCGGCCCCATCACACCGACATCGTAAGGGCTCGTTCGCTCGGATAGATCTAAAACCCACTATGGTTTACGGAGCTGTTCACACATTTCTATGTTAAGAATCGGAATGCATCCATAAAAAGCAGATGCTATGTGCATTATCCGTTTTTTGTTTTTGGTGCACCCAAAAACTTGAATGAGTGATTCTCACCTGAAATATGGTAGACTAGCAGCGCATGCTGCGATTTTTTTTTTCACGTGGATACTGGATCCATATGAAACTGCTCATTGGTCCTTGTCCTGTCCATGTGATGTTAGGGGTTTCATTTTTTCATGTCTCCATCACAACAAAGCACAGTTAGTAAGTGGATTGATCCATGATTGCATACAAAAGACATAGTGACACCTAAATAGTGTAAGTATCCAAACCAACGGTAGCCCCAAGGCTAATTTATCAGCAAAGTAACCACTACCCTTGTCAGCCACTGGTGAAAACTATGGATGAGAACAGATCACCAAGAAGCGGCTGCTCGGTGACCATATCGCTCCAAGAAGACGATAATCCAGTAAATTCCAAGTGTTATTTAAGAATAGTGATGAGCAAACGTGCTCAGGTAAGGTTTTATCTGAGCATGCTCGGATGCTAACCAAGTGTCTTCGGTGGGCTAGAATCTCTCGCGGCTGTCTGACAGTCTAACAAACAGGCAATCCCTACATGTGTTGCAGTCGCGAGGAGTCAAACATAGTTTTCAAGTACGCGGTAGACTCTCGGTAACACCCGAGCATGCTCAGATAACACCTTATCCCAGCACGTTCGCTCACCACTAATTATGACATTTTCCTGCACTTTACATTCACTTGCATCCCTCCTAGATAAAGACATCTGTTTTTCACAGATCCTATTAATAGTGAATGGGATTGGGCACATGTTCAAGCTTTCTTGCTGACTGAGTGGTCGATGCAAAATCAGTGAGACAAGTCCGATTTTGAACCGAGTGATGAATCAAAATTGGAAATTAAAATCTATGGGTTCCTGGCGAAAAAAAAACAAAAAACACGGGACTGCACTTGGATGGCATCGAACTGCGTTCACATGTTAAAGGACTACTGCAGTGTTTTTTTTTTATATTTTATCACTAATCTATGCAAGTCTATGAGATCCTCCTTCTGACCCTTACAGACTTGCACTAAGGAACTCATGACGTAGCTTCAGAGTTTCGGCTACTCAGAAGTTGCGTTCACAAGATAACGTCACGGGATTGGACAGGAGCCAAAAAACGGTGAAGATGCCAGAGGGAGAGTATATAACCGGGGGTGTGGAGGAGGGGGGGGTTAAACTTAGGGTTAAAGTACCACTCCAGTGAAGAAAAAAAAAAGGATTTGGTGCCGATATTTCAGCACCATTCCTGCATCTCTTGGCAGTAAAAACACTGAGTACAATAGGTGCATTTTTGCCAATTTTCTTTTATTTCTTTACATGCGGTTTTCTTGAACATTTTTCCCACTCATTGTTACGAATGAAACCTGCAGCAAAAACGCTGAAAGAAATAACACGTGGTAGATTTATACGTGCGCCAAATCTGCAAGGAAAAAAAAAAAAAAGCAACATGTGCATGAGGCGTCAGGATTCTCATTCACTTTGCCGTTACTAGGGAATCCTTCAGGTTTCAGCGCAGAAAAAAAAAAACAAGACAAATCTGCAACGTGTGCACAGGCCCTTTAGACAGCAAAAGTTGGAGATACTTTTTATTTTTAGTAAAACTGATGAAACTGTGATTAAACTCAGAGATGCAAGTCTGAAGAAAATCACCGATAAAACTTGGGTCCATTTTTCTTAAAAAAAAAAAAAATCACGTGTGAATGAGGCCTTACGGAAATGTCATGATATGAACAGTAAATGGGCATGTTGAGAAGTTCTATAAAATGACTATCAATCATCAGAACTGGGATGAGAACCACGTAAAGTCAGTAAAGGATTTTGGCCACTTTATAACCCCTCTTCGGAATCATATTTGGGGGAAAAAGCAAAAAAAAAAAATATGGATATGAAAAAAAAATAATAGTAAAAGCAAATTAATTGCATGCATTTTCTTTATAGGCCTATGAAGCAGGACCATAAAAAAGTAAAATTAAGTCTTTATTGCCTGGTGCAGAATGCCATGACACTTTTTGTTTTTCTTCCCATGGACTTTTCTGACATTAATCTGGAGCCACCATGGTGCGGAGCCCTCCTGCCCTGCACGGATTGTGAGAATATTCCTGTAAAGTCCAGATTGCTCCATTCTTACAGGGAAGACTAAACATCAAGGTGCCCACGATGCCTCAAATATTACAAAACCCCATCCAGAATAACATCCCCAGCCCCGAAGACGAGAAAGAGCCGGACGAAAGGACAGTACAGAGGATAACGGGAGTTATAGTAGAGAGAACAGCAGCAAACCCTTCTGATCATCCGCAACAACAGTGACAAAACTTTTGTCACTTCCCAAACTTTTCACAACTGTTTACAGCTAAAGAATAAATAAAGAAGTCAGAAAGTTACAATGTATCCACCCAGCGATGAGCAGGATCAGCAGCTCAGCCCCAAACCCATTCAATCCCCTAGACAGCAAGATTATGGCACCCCCAAAACTCTCCCCCCCCCCTCTACTGACATTAGAGCCCGCCTGCAGCAATAACTGTCCATAGGGTGACGTCAACCACAAAGTCAATAGCCCTTTGTTATGACTTGGACCAGGAGGAGGGGGGCAACCTGCGCCGCCTGAATGACGAAAGAGAGAAGGGAAGAAAAAAAGTCCTAAAATAAAGAAGAAAAAGTAAAAAATAATAAATCAAAAGTTCAGAACTAAATGCAAGAAGGAACTGAAGGAGGAAAAGGAGGAGGGGGAGAGAGCAGGGAGGGCGCAGGAGCCGCTCCATCTGCAGCCACTGAAGCCTACGTGGCATTTCCAGGAGGCAAAGACAAGCGGGAGGGGGGCTACAGGCTGAGAGGGCACAGAGGGGGCAAAGCCACAATTAACCCCTGCACATCAGTGCACTGACACAAGAAAGAAATGAATCGGTGCAAGTCAGGACACAGCACGATCGTGATCGGTGACTAGAAGCGCACTGCCGCAATGTGTGCAGCGGCACATCCCGGAGGAGCAGGGGACGGGCCGCGTCACTCTTCCTGCAGGCGGCATGTGAGGCTGGGTGGAGGGTGATGCAGAGCCGGGGGTACCCAGGAGCTGCGAGGACCGCGGCTCACCCCTTACCTGTGTGCGGTCGGCGGTGCCCAGGTGCCGGCAGGTGAGAGGAGATCACCCGGTGTCCGCTTCTTCCCGTGCTCCGCTCCGTGTCCCCAGGGGCCGCTGCAATCTCAGTGCGCAGCTCCTCCACTGCCGGGCTGCAGCGCCATGCTGGAATGCGGGGAGTGCGCAGGCGCAGAGGAGGCCGGGCACGGGCAGCCCACTCACTGGCAGAGACGCTCCTCCGGCCCCCTCCATCCGAGCGACCCCCTCCTCCTCCTCCTCTGTGCAAATAGTTTCACTGCATGGGAAACCCACACACAGCCCCTCATTGTGCCCAGCCTGCTGAACGCTGCCCTGTTCTCTGCTACACACAGGCTGCCCCTTTAGGCGAGGCTTTTTCTTTGGTGGATCCGCTCCAAATTCCTCAAAAAACGCATGCAAAACTCTTCCTATTCATCTCTATGGGAAATCCAATATGGGTGTGTTCACACTGAGCTTTTTGGAGCTGAACTGAGCAGCAAACGTCCAAACTCCACCTCATGGATCTATAAATCTGTGTGGAGAACAGGATACCCGCACAAAATTAGGCAAAATGAATCTGTCACCAGGTTTTTGCTGCACTACCAGAGCAGCATGCTGTAGAGCCACAGACCCTGATTCTAGCCATGTGTCACTTACTGGGCTGCTTAGTGTAGTTTTCATAAAATCCTAGTCATATCTGCTGCAGATCTCTGATGTTGAGCTCTGTACAGGCAGAAATCTGTCAATCATTGGTGTGGGTGGGGTTATACAGAGCTCAGCATTCAGAGCTCTGCAGCAGACAAAACTACATCAAGCAGCTCAGTAAGTGACACATCGCTGTAATCAGGATCTCAGACCCTACCTTATGATGCTCTCAGATTAGGTGGTGAAAACCTGCTGAAAGATTCCCTTTAAGGATCAGCGTTTTTGCACTTTTCCAAATGCTGCAGAATGGTGAAAAAAACTGCTTTTTCGCCTTTGTGTTTTTTGGATATTGCATTTATGTCGTTCACTATGTAGTAAAATTAGCCTGTGAGTCCGATTCTCCAGGTCAGTGGGATTCCAGCAATACCACACTTGTAATGATTTCCTTTATATTTTAATAGTTTAAAAAAAATTAGAACATTGAAAAAAAAAATCATTTTCTGAGAATCGGAACTTTTGTATTTTATTTTTTTTACGTGATATTTTTGCTGATAACCTTCTTGGCGACCTATGATGTTATGATCTCTTTTTATAGAATTTTCAAAAGCAAAATTGGCAACGAAAAAAAACAAATTATAACCTTCTGATTTTTTTTTTTTCATTTCGGCACTTGCTGTATGGGATAGATATTTTTTCGATTCTATTACTTCAGTCCATTACTGTCGCAGTGATTCCATATATATAACATTTTTATATTTCACATTTTTCTATTTTTTTTTTTCATTTTAATATTTTTTGTTAAAAAGATATTTTTTTGCAGGTTTTTTTTTTTTAAATCCCTTTCAGTATTTTGAACCTGCGATCATCTTTGCACTACACTGCAATATGTAATATATAATTATTGGTCTCCAGTCATGCCAGAGGCTGAAAAAGCCAATACCGTGGCAGAAACGGAGGCCTGCAGAAGGCAAGCCATCCGCACCCCGTAAGCTCATCTCATGGTGGGTTCATAAGCTCAGAACTGACGGAGGCCATCTTGGGGCGGGGGGCTTTTAAATGCCATTGCCATTTTTTAAAGAGGTTAAAATAATGCAATCATAGCTCACTCCAATTGCATCGCTTATGCTCGGGTGCCGGCTATGTAATACAGCCGGCACCCATGCGTACAGCCGGTGTCGCTAAACGGTTTAAGGTGGTCCAGGGAGTCAGAACCTACGAGCATATCATATGCTGCCATGTCCTTGTATTATAAAAACAAGCCATATCTGACAGCACAAATGTGGCTGATAATGGAGGATGTAAAGTTGGGGGGTCTTCCCTCTGTGCCCTAATAGGACATGAGACATAGCCTTTAATAGTATATTAATGCTGGCCAAAAGGAGATCTATTTGGTCCTAACATGCTTAGCTCTGTACAGTAGATCCCTTTAAATCCTAATCTCCTATTGGTCATATATCTATATCCCCCTTCTCTTGATTCCCCAATGTCATTCTGAGGTTTCATTGTATTGAAATATTCCGCCAAACCCCCTATACCGCCCGTAGGTTACACACCGGTCTATACCTCCTGATGATAAATCTACAAATAACTCTTCTGCAGCGAAAGGTCAGCGCACGTACTCCATATATATGAACCGGTTGATCTGGTTTTGTGGGGTATTCCATGCACCTGTTATCGGCAGCGTGTTTCCCTACGAACCTTACTATATGAAATATAGGACGGTCACTCACTATGTTCATTCACCGGCCTGGAGCTCAGCCGCGCCGCCATCATCTCCTTTGAACATTAGTAGATAGATGACTTAGACATATAATCTACGAAAAAGACTTAGGGCTCAGTGGATCTCGGACCGATCACAGACAGGATTGTCCATGAGACTCCCAACCGGATCATGACCGCTTCATATGTTTCTATGAGGTTGTCACAATCAGGTCAGGAGACCCACGACCTGTCCGTGTCTGTGATCGTTCCCGAGATCCACGGACATCTGCATGAGCCCTCCTTTTATAAATACTTATGCTTTAGTCCATAGCTACATTCTCATATCTTTTCTATGGGATTGGTGAGAGCGTGGTGGTTGATGGGGGTCACCAAACCTGAGAACGCCCCCACTGAAATGGAGTTCCATTCATTGTCTGTAGAACTGCAGGAGAAAGCCGAGCGCTGCCTAGCCACCAGTCTACTCCAACGGGGCGTTTCAGAGCAGTGGGGGTCCCATCGATCAAGTCATTACCTATGTAGTAGATGGGTGATGACTTGGTAAAATATCCCTTTAAAATGGGTTATCACCTTCGCAAGGAATTGCATATGCCCAAGACCACTAGAGACCACAAGAATGGAGTGGATGCGACTCGATTGGTAGAAGGGGGCTTTAAGGGGTTGTCCGTCAAAAATAAGTTATCCCCTAGCTGCAGGATAGGCGATAAATTATTAACAAGCTGAGGTCCGAGCCCTGGAACAATACTGATCGACCAATAGAACAACACACTTTTATTACTGTTATTACAGTTATATTACTGCGCATGCTCATTCATCGCTCCAGTCAATCCTTATGAGCTGCCATCGGGTTTTTTTGGCAGCCCCATAGAGAATGAATGGTATGACACGTGCCCATTAGTGCAGATCCCTGTGGTCAGACTCCCCCGATCAGTAATTTTTCACCTGTCTTGCTACCTATAAACTAAATGATGCATATTCACATTCTTGCTTGCCCATATATTATGCATGCTAGCCATCTGATCTGAGAAGATGGCCCCTTAAAAGACCACTCTGATAGCAGTTGTGGGGGGTTGTTAGGTTTACAGTACATTTATTGTGACTGCGGTCGAGATCTCTTTAGTAGATGAATTTGAAGCCCATAGAAAAGTAATTCTAGAAGAAATTACATAAAAGGTACCATGCAGAGTGAGGCCCCAATTCATCCTTGCTTTTATGCCTGGTTTTTGTCTAGTTTTGTGTGTTTTGAACCCAATTCATTACTCTAATTGCTCCCTTTTGAAGCTTATTTTACAGTGGCTTGCTAAATTATTCACCCCCTTGTTTAAATATTTGTATAATCCGATTTGTGTGTGATGCATCAGCACTAAGTAGTCTAAGTTGGTGAAGTGAAGAAAAATTTAGGGATAAATTACATTTATGGGCTCAAATAACTAAAAATTCTCATGTGCATATATATTCAACCCTCTTGCTATGAAGCCATGTATCTGTGTATATAAGCACAATAAGCGGTACACTTCCATAGAGTGTAGAAGGAAGGTGCTGTGGTCAGATAAGACCAAAATTGAACTTTTTGGCCACCAAGGTAAATACTATGTCTGACACCAAACCAACACAGCTCATCACCCCAAGAATATCATCCCCACAGTGAAACATGGTGATGGCAGCATCATTCTATGGGGATGTTTTTTGGCAGCAGGGACAGGGAAAATGGTCCGAGTCGAGGGGAAGATGGATGGTGCGAAATACAGGGATATTCTTGGGCAAAGCCTGTTTCAGTCTGTCAGTGCTTTGAGACTGTTACGGAGTTTCACCTTCCAACAAGACAATGACAAAAAAGCATCCTGCTAAAGCAACTCTCGAGTGGTTTAAGGAGAAACGTGGAGATGTTTTGGAGTGACCTAGTCATAGCCCTGACCTTAATCCAATACTAGTCTAGCAATTCCAGATGTTTTAGCCTAATTCATTAATTACAAAATTTGCCACAACTCTACTCCAGTCTCTCTTCCGTTGTATATTTTTGAGTACACTTAATTCTTGCAACTTTTGGCGCCAAAAGTCTCAGAAACAGTTCAAGATAGGAAGGATTTTCGGTCCAAATGTTATCTGTGAAAAAAATGAAACACTTAGACCAATGTTATTCAATAGGGCAGTGCAAGTGAACAATTTTTTTCAGTGACTGAATCTGCGTTTGAAAAAAATGGCAGCATACACTAGTTACGTCAATCGGGAGAGTCTCAGGCATTTAAGTCTGTGGGTGTGTGAAAAAAAAAAAATCGGATGCCACACAGAGACACAGTATAGCATCTGATTTTTACGGATACACTGCAATTCTGTAACACAGGAAACTGTAAACGGTCTTGTAAATGATTTTAATACCTGTTGCTGCTGTAAAAAAAACGGATTGCACATGAATGAGAAAAAAGTCATCCCACTTTTCCTGATGTAACCCTGAACGGTTTTATTCTACGATCTTGTGACCCTAGCCTTAGGTGGCCTTGCTTGCATTTACCGATTTCTAATTAGACAATTTCCAGTGTTCCACATTTATTAATTTTCCCGGAGAACCTCATGTAATCTGCAGTAACATTTGCAAAATTTGCAAAAACAAGGACTTGATTGCTGATTTTCACTCACCATCTAACGCGGAATAATGAAAAAGCGAAAAGCAGCCGCAGTGTCCTAAGGTGCCTGAGTCCCCTTACTGTAGATCATCTGTGTAGATCTATGAAACCTGTAACTTTCGAGAAACTTGACGTTTCGGATTTCAGTATGACTCCACCTCATCCTCCGAAGGACGTGTCTATAATACAAATGTATAACCTCGGGACATAAACCTGTCGATGTCACATAGAAGGTATTTCTGCTCAACCTTCCACTTGGATTTAAATATTTTTTGGGCAATTAAAAGATTTTTTTTTTCTTTTTGTCCAGGCAGATCAAAGTACTTTTGTGCTGCAATTGCTGAGGGATTTGTTAAACTGCAGTATTTACTGTGTAAATGTGTAATTTACCCAGAAGTGTAAATTACAGGCAGCCTAGATACACATTTCCTGTATGGAAGAAATGTCCGCTCCCCAGGATCATCTCACAAAACACTGCCTATATTGTCTATAAAAAGTGCCCGACGTTAGTCTTAAGGTACTGCCACACTAAACAATATCGCTAACGGGATCGCTAAAAAACGTCACTATTTAGCGATCCCGTTAGCGATGTTGCTGTGTGTGGCAGCTTCCGGCGACGAGGCCCCTGCTGGGATCTCGCTCGTCGCCGGAAACGATCCGGACCCTATTCTCGTCGCTGGCGCTCCCGCTGGGTGAGTATTATAGCTAGTGTGGCACCTTTTCTTAGCGATTTAGCGGTACTTTTGTACCGCTAAATCGCTAAGAAGATCGCTAACGGCGATAGCGTCGTTAGCTATATCGCTAAATGTGGCACACATTTAGCGATATTAAAACGATCCCGCTAGCGATCTCATTAGTATGCGCCGCTAACGAGATCGTTAGCGGGAGCGTTTAGTGTGGCAGTACCTTTAGCCAAATTACAGTTTCCTTACTGCGGAATAGGACATTTTTTGGTAATTTTATCCACTGGGCACATTTCTTAAAGGACTTAGCTCAATTTTTAAACTCGGTGATATCTGTTCCTAAAGGGGTTGTTCACTACACTCTTTTTATTTGCAAATAGGCCCATTAAAAACTTTCACCGCAATTTTTAATTTTAACTGAGTATCTACTCTTATTGGCGCTACTTTCACCATGTTTGGAACAGTTTTTCATTTTTTTTCTGTGCCTCTCCGATTCACAGTTATGCTCCCTGGCAATAATCGAGCAAATTTTCCCTTTTAACCAACTGGGCATTTACCACAGAATATCTGGGTGGATTTATTCTTGTTTTCCTCTGAAACTGACCAACCCATAGCTCCCAACCGTCTCGGATTCAGCAGGACTGTCCCAATTTAAGGGTTCGGTCCCACAACGTCAGAGCTCTTATGCTCACCCCTTTTCATCACTCTGTATCTCCTCTCTGCATAAAGTAAATTATTCACTTTTTCAGTCTCCCCAGGACTTAAACTCGTATCACCAAATATTACAAGTTATTGCTCTATCTTTGAGCCACAGCCCACAATGATGTAGGTAGAGTTTGGTAAGCTTGACTAATATTGCAGGCAGTGAACACAGAAATAGGTGACACATGTCTATAGAAATACATTGTATATATAACAATCATTTTCTATGATCCCTGTATAGTGAGGTGAAGAAAAAAAATTTTTTTGTTCTGTAAAAGTAGTAAAAAATAATAGGCAATTCTAAAAAAAAAACATAGTCTCTCCAGCTCCTAAACATAACTTTACAAACAGGCATTTAAGCTACTGAGCCACAAGCTCTGGTGATGAGATGGGGAGAATTTTGTGTACTTGATCTGTATTGCAGGCTCTGACTCCACAGGCAGATTATTTTGATAGCAATACTCTGCTATGTACAATGTACTGTATGTATTTATTTTTCTTGATGGAGTATAAGAGATTTTTTCATCCTATAAAATTGCTAAAAATAATAATGAGAAACACTTGATAATTAAAAAATGTCATTTTTTATGAGTTTTTTTTTAATAATAAAATCAGCAAATAACA
>VIAB01000240.1:395185-405246 GCA_009801035.1 Oophaga pumilio
GAAAATATAATATTTGTGTCATTCTCAAAACTTTTGACTGTAAAGCTTGAGACACTGACGATGCAGCTGACGAGAGCTAAAGAAACAGGGCGCCTGCATTCGCGACTTGGTTGCACCCACTTACATCCTTTCATCGCCTGTCTAATAAGAAAAGTTTTTGTCACATTGACCCATCCCAATAACTAAAAATAGAATGCTAGGCCAGATAAACGCTGTTGTGCTGATGTACCCGAAATGCCCTTTTTCTGAAGCTGGCCAATGAATTCAATAGTAACTTGCAATCTGCATTGGTCAGACTCATGCACAGGCCTACCTCCTATCAATAAGCACCACTCCTCCCAGGTCTTACCATAAGACTGCTAAGTCAATGGAACAAAGAAGACCTGCCAATTAAATTGTGGTAACATGTCAGCCAAGATGTTATCTGAATCCATAGCTTGTTGCACCCTAGGCCATATATTGCATTTAAGACATACCAGAGCCAACCAACGAAGAAGGCCTAACACTGAAAGGGACGTAGACAACATGAAATTTATGCAAAGTGCAGTTTTGGGTTTTTTTAGTCCGAAAGACAATTTTTTGTTAGAAAAGTTGCCACACCAGAGCTCGACCGACAAAACAATGGAAAACAGTTCACAGAAAACGGGATTTTGACAGATGCCATAGGTTTTCTAAAATGGTCGCCATCCATCTCTACACCATTGATTACCGAAAACCGCTATAAAACCCGAAGATTCGTTAGCGTTTGTGTTGTGAATGTTTTGGAAATGAAATGAATTCTGAGCAGAAGCTCCCTCTGGTAGTTACAAACAGTACTGAACCATTCAATGAGGATTGGCAATCAGGAGTCACAGACTGGTCTTATATAAAAGAGGTTCCCTCCCATCATGGTTGCCGGTAATCAATTGTTATTGTCTCAACTGTGGTTCCTGGTTCACTTGGAATCTTGCTGAGTCTTGCCTCTTCTTCTGCTTTCAGATAAGATATTTTCTGTTTTTGTTTTTGTGCTTACCATTTGCATATTTCTCTACATTTCTGTGAGGTTAGCCAGGTTCCCCCCCGGGGGCTTGGGCTCCTCTAAGTTCCGCTGGAGCCATTGTTATTTGTTCATTTGCCTTTTCCAGATTTTTCAGTGGCTGCAACTCAGTTTTGTTACACCAGAGAACTGATTTAGGTGGTAGAGGTCGTGTGATCTCAGGTGTTTTTGCAATCAGTAGCGTTGGCATTTTTTAGGGTTTTTTTGGATTGCAGTGAGTATCCTTTCTATCCTTTTCTGTCTAGGCAGATTGGGCCCCAGCGTTTGCTCATACTATTTTCTGTCTGTGTCTGTATTTCCTCTTGTCTAACCGCCATTACATGTTTGGGGGCTTCCTATGTTCTTTGGGGATCTGCTCCGGGGCAGATAGCTTTCCTCTTTCTATCTTTAGGTGTAGTTAATCTCTCAGGCTGTGACGAGGCGTCTAGGACCAACGTAGGAACGCTCCACGGCTGCCTTTAGTTGTGGTGGTCAGTCAGGGTACTGCAATCCAATAGATTCCAACCTCTCTGGTGTATTGCTGTTTTTGCCTGTTCTCCTCAGCTACCAAAACATAACACGTTTGTGAATAATTTTAAACCAAGGCTAGTAATTTCTTTTGGCATGAAGCACGTGTGGCAATTTTACGTCTGCAGGAAGAACTTGCACACCTCCAGGTCCGCACGCATGGACCTGGGGACATGCAGTCTATGATTCTGTTATGAAACACCTCTCGTTGCCAAAGACAAACTCTGTGAAAAAAATCGGTCGACAGGCATAACTCTGCAGGCAAAGACTAATAATCCTAATAACGATTGCATTTATGGCAATGTTACCTTCTGCACTGAACTCATACCATCAATTAGACTTAGCGTTATCAGCCGGTAGGCGAAATACCATTGCAACCGTGTCAATTTCGATGCCCAAAAATGACAACGTTTGAACAGGACAGATCGTTTTTTCCGCTGATAAAGGTATACCGAAGTTGTTCGCTATCAACTTAAATTTCTCAATTAAAACTTGGTATAGATCAGAACTTTCAGGGCCCACAAAAAGAAAATTATCCAGGTAGTGAGTGGCGCTACAGCCCGTTTTATACTGCACTACCCAATCCAGAAAAAAGCTAAAGAGCTCAAAATAGGAGCACGAGATACAACAGCCCATTCGGAGGCACATATCATAATAGAAATCATTATCTACTCGACAACCTAACAGGTGAAAACAATCAGGATGTACTGGCAATAAGCGGAATGCGGAGTCAATATCCGCTTTCGCTAGCTATGCCCTAGGGCCCGCATCCTGAACCAAGGCTACCGCTCTGTCAAATGATGTGCAAGATGCCGAAGCATCCTCCGGAGAAATACCATCATTAACCGAATTCCCTCTAGAATAGGACAGGTGGCGGATAAGCCGAAATGCACAAAGTTCTTTTTTGGGGACGACCCCCAATGGGGAAACCCTAAAATTTGGAAAATGCGGGGTTAAAAAGGGGCTGGCATTCTAGCTAACGCAGCTTCCTTCGCAATCTTTTCCCTGGGGATTTCTGTGTGCCCAACTGCGGATTTCAAATTGTTTGAAAGGGTAGTCGAATGCTGCAGTTTAAACGGAATGAAAAAACCATACGTGAAGCCAAAATGTATTTGCCCAGCCGAATCTTTCTTATGTTACCGATTTAGCCCCGGGACCATTGCAATTACGCTCACTGGGGTCCTTGCGATCGGTTTGCTGTGGTTTAGAGGGTAACTTTCCTGACGGGCGTGGACACTTTGCCATGGGGTGGTACCCCCCACATGCAGAACATTCGTGCTTGAACTTACACAAGCTGTAGAATCGGCAATGCCCTTCATTAAATAGACAACAGGCTCCGGGTCTATGCACGACCACTGAATTGGTGCCTGTTGATGTGTGTCAGGTAGTCAGTGCTGAAAAGGGGAACTGTTTTTGAGATAACATGAGATGCAGTCAAACATCCGTCGCTTTAACCCCCCCATCCTATTTCCGGTTGAAGAGCCAGGCGCCTCCTAAATTCCTCGTCGTAGCACCACCAAGCAGTACCCCCATGGGCCTTGTAGGAATTATAAATCATGTCCTGATATATGAATAATTCAGAACAGCGTTCCGGGTGCCTCTGTCCCATAATGCACCCCAAGACTGCAAAAGCTTATAACCAATTGTTTAATGTTTTAGCTACTTTTTGCTTGGTCCTATCAAAAACTCTCTCAGTTGGTCGTCTTTCTTTATCGACAGTATGCTGATTTACTGATATCAAGGACCAAATATCGACAAACTCGTTGTTCCAGATCTTAATTTTTGTATCCTCATCTAAATGGGAACCGAGCGCGCTAACCCCACAATAAAAAGCATCTTTGTGCACGCTAGCCAATGTGTTAACTTACGTGGTGTCCTTCGCCACACTACTCGCCATAGGTATCTTTTCCAGCATCCCTTTAAGGGCAGACACTAACATAGTGACATCATTAAATTGGCCACTCGATGTTGAACACTCACCGAAACCAGCCGCTGGAGGAGGGACTCCCATAGATGGAGGAACTCCAACTCCAGAGTATGTAGAACAAAAGTTGAGACCCTGGCTTGAAGCCCCTGGAGGTGCGCTCGGCTCTACCAGGCTGTAAGTCCTTGATGTTGCCCTTGACTCCCTTCTGTCTCAAAGAGGGCCAGACTCCCGATCGGGGCTCGCAGACACACTAGACATCTCAAATGATGATGATGGTGAACGTCGCCTCGAGGACCAAGACTTATCAAATCTCTGAGATCTTGATCTCCTACTTGAGTGAGAGGAACGCCTCTTATGTCAGTCTGACGTGCGGTGACTACGGCGGGAATGTGGGTACAATGAAGAAGTTGAGTATGACCTACGGCGCCTACGCCTGTCGTGCCTTCTTCCATGCGAGTGTGTAACATAAGCAGGAGCCACTAAGGTACCGACAGGAGGCGTTTTCAAACCTGCAGCAGTAGTAATCACAGTAGGTAAAATCTATGTCTGAGACTGGCTCTCAAATAAAGGGGAAGAAGATGGGGTTATAGCCTCAAAATGCTGACTAACTTATGTAGGAGCAATATAGTGCTGAATAACTCCTGCTGCAGATACAATATCCTGTGTAGGAGTTAAACTATTCTGGGAAACACCTGCTGGGGCATTTTTATTTCTCTCTGGCAAAGGGATATTGGGCTCCTCCGTGGAGCCTGATGAACTGGCACTATTCCTACCTCTCATGGCAGCTACCACAGGCACAAAGATGCAGGCCAAACCCCCTGCTTGTGCAGCTGCTATAACCGCTGCGTTACCAGGGCTCCTGCATACCTGCTGAGGCTGCCAGGGGAGAGCGGGAGAGGTTAATGGCGCCAGAGGTGTAGTGTTCCTGCCACTGAATCACACGACTGCTGCTGTGGATGGACGTGAGGGCGGGAGCTTCGTGGACGGGCCCTTCTTTCTGTCATGGCGCCGACACGAGATTCCTGTCAGGACAGGAGAGCTCTCCCTGAGGTGCATAGGAGGGCGGGAGCACCGCGCGGACAGCCTGCCTCCTTGCCTGGCACCCGCCGCTGCTTCCCTGCATGTATTAACCGGTGGGACTGATGGCTCAACTGCAGGTGGGTTATGGGGGTAGCGTCCATCAGAGAATGTGCTAACGGCCCTCACGAAGGGCCGGGTGGGTGAGCTCTGAGCCGAGCGACGAGGGCAATCAGCCATTGCTCACCTTCACTCTCAATCCTGGACCGCAGGGCCTCCATGTTCCCACCAGACAGCGCCAAAAGCACCTCTGGGACCCGTTCACAGAGGGGGGAAGGGGAAGAGAAGGGTATGGCATCCTTTTATAATCGCCAGAAAGGGGCTGAACAAATCGTTCATTTTAATTGGTCCACATCTTGTATGAAACTGCCCCTTTTACATATTAATGACTGTGGAGGGACACCCAATGTGGTCATGGCAACCAGGAAAAAAAGGGGCACTGCAGTCAGAGGCACCATTCTTAGTCAGTGTCGTGCCTGCCATTCTAATTGCAGGTGTGGACTCAGATACATTATCACTATTCATAGGCTCCAGCTGTGATATATGGGATATTATTCAATATCCCCGAGCTTTTAATCCATTATGCTGATCATACTCTATCAGCTGTGTTGAAGTACCATGGATTCTTTATAAAAGAATCCTGCAACCATGCCAATATGTTTAACCATAGACTTGGAAATTCACATCATAAAACTATTTCAACTACCAGAAGCACAATTACTACAGAAAGCTTCCCCTGATGATCATGTAACAAAAGAAAATTGTAGTAACCATCACATATATATGAGGAAAATAATATAATAAAAGACAATTGCCCCATATCACTTATTATACAGTACAAACCAAAAGTTTGGACACACCTCATTCAAAGATTTTTCTGTATTTTCATGACTATGAAAATTGTACATTCACACTGAAGGCATCAAAACTATGAATTAACACATGTGGAATTATATACTTAACAAAAAAGTGTGAAACAATTGAAAATATATCTTATATTATAGGTTCTTCAAAGTAGCCACCTTTTGCTTTGATTACTGTTTTGCACACTCTTGGCATTCTCTTGATGAGCTTCAAGAGGTAGTCACCGGAAATGGTTATCACTTCACAGCTGTGCCCTGTCAGGTTTAATAAGTGGGATTTCTTGCCTTATAAATGGGGTTGGGACCATCTGTTGTGTTGTGCAGAAGTCTGGTGGATACACAGCTGATAGTCCTACTGAATAGACTGTTAGAAATATCCTCTCTGAAACATGCCTCACTTTCCATCTGTACAACACTGAGTGAGCATTGGGACATCAATCAATTCAAGACAAGAAAACTTTGTGTACGTCATGTTCTTGATATACCCTTTTTGAGAATACTGATGAAAAGTATTTTTGTTAAGTTTTCTAAAAAGATGTCCTTGTGTGTCCATAAATAGTGTGGAGGTGTAGAGCACTTAAGCCCCCGTCACACACAGCGATCTCGCTGAGTCACTAGTTTTGTGACGCAACAGCGATCTCCCCAGGGATATCGCTGTGTGTGACATTCAGCGACGATCAGCCCCCCTGCTGGGTATCGCTGATCGTCGCTGAATGTCCTGGACATTTTTTTGATCGTTGGTCTCCCGCTGGCTAGCACGCATCGCTGCATGTGGCAGGCAGGAGACCAGCGATCAGCTGGCAACCAAGGTGCCGGATGGCGCCTGGAAACCCGATGTGTACGTTGGATACCAGCGCGCTGCTGCAGGGGAGCTGGTAACCAAGGTACACATCGGGTTTCCAGGTGCCGCGCAGCGTAACTAAGCGACGTTACCCGCAGTGTCGCTGTCCTGATCGCTGCCTGAGCTGCCTGTTTGGCAGCTCACTAGCGATCATGTAGCGAAACACACCAGCGATCCTGACAAGTGCATATCGTTGTCGGGATCGCTGGTGTGTCGCTATGTGTGACGGGGCCCTAACAGATCGCTTTATCAGTTTTGTAGCTTTTCTCTCTGTTGTATGTTTACTCTATTAGGACGTTATCTTTGTATGTAAGTTTCTGCATTGGATCCCTGGTGAGGGCAGAGCAGAGTACTGCAGTGCGTAGGCGCCGGGAAAGGTCAGAGAGGTCCGGCGCCTGCGTACTACAGTAATCTGCTTTGCCCTCACCAGGGCAGAGCTGTGCGCCGGAGCCGGAGCCGCGATGGGACGCTAAGAAGAGGACGTCATCGCTAGAAGATGGGTGTCGCCGGACCGGACTGCAACGCCCATCGGACCGGACGGCGGACCTCCCCTGGCTGAGTATAATATAACTCGTTTTTCTTCTCTTTCAGGTGACATTGGGGGTTTATCTACAGCATTACAGAATGCTGTAGATAAGCCCCTGATGGCTGTGACTACAGCTGATGGTCGAAAAATGGGGTGACAGATTCCCTTTAAAGTGAGAATAATAACCAAAAACTGAAAATGTACAAAAATAAATTTCTGGCATTTACAAAAAGTATATCAGTAACCAATATAGCCACCTTTCTTTTCAGTTACAGACACAAGCCGTCCATCCAAAGAGTCTGTCAGTTTATTACTCTGTTGGCGCACCAACTTTTTGGGCAGCACCAACCACAGCCTCCCAGACACTGCTCAGAGAGGTGTAGTGTTTTCCTTTACTGTAAATCTCTAGGTTAAGAAGGGCCCACCAGTTCTCAATAGGGTTTTAATCATTATTCTTTCATGTGGCTAGCTAAGGAGTGAAGGACTTCGATGCTGTGATGGAGCATTTTCCTGCATAAAAATCATGGTGCTCTTGAAAGATGCAGACTTTTTCTTGTACCACTGCTTGAAGAAAGTGTCTTCTAAAAACTGGCAGTAGGTTTGGAAGTTGATTTTGAGTCCATCTTCAACCCGAAAATGTCCAACTAGCTCATCATAAATACAAGCCCACGGCAGCGCCCACCTCCACCTTGTTGGTGTCTGAGTTGATGTGGAGGTCTGTGCCCATTACTGATCTAGCCACAGGTTTATCCATCTGGTCCATGAAGAGTCATTCTCATCTCATCAATCCATAAACCTTTGAAAAAATTCTTGAGATATTTATTGGCCCAGTCTTGAGATTTCCACTTCTGTGTCTTGTTCAGTGGTGTTCGGGTTTCAGCCTCCCTTACCTCGGCCATGTTTCTGAGCACTGAACACCTTGTGCTTCTGGGCTCCAGTGAGGTTGCAGTTCTGGAACATGACAGCACTTGAGGATAATGGCTTCCTGGTCACTTCACATTTGATTCTGCTAAAATCTTTGTCAGTTAATGTGCGTCTTGTTTTTCTCAACCTGTTTTTGCGACCATGTTGACTATTTGCAACAAAACTTTTGATAGTTCTCTGATCGCGCCTCAGTATCTTTGCAATTTCAAGAGTGTTGCATCCCTCCGTAAGACTATTAACAATTTTTGACTTTTTAGAGTTAGTTATTTTTTTGCTTGGCCCATTTTACCTTAGGAAAACAAGTTGCCTAATAATTCTGTACACCTTGATAAAGGTATCCTTAGGCCACATCCTCCCTCTTTGCACAAATACTAATCACATGATCTGCTTCATCCAATAAGTATTCAAGTTTATACAGATTGGAGTTGGAAAATTTACATAAAAATGATGATGTAGTTAAAATGCTCACTTGTCTAATAATTCTGCACACAGTGTGGAGTAAAAGCCTGAGGAAGAGACCAGCGTGGATTTGAAAAGGGTCCTATTTATTTCTCCCCCTGTTCTTTTTCCCATACCTTCTTTCGCTTTTTCCCAGTTATACCCCTTCTCTCTTTCCTTCATCTTACCTTCTCCCACCCCTTCAAGTATAATAAAAATGTTTGTGAAAAATTTCAATAAAAACAATTTGTCAAAAAAATTATATTGAACGAACAAAAGAAAAAAAGAGCCATAATATTTACTGTCATGGTGTCACACAGTAACAATCATATACTGTATATCCGGAAACCAAACGCATTATAGCACTCAATGAATGAAAAAAGAAATGATTGATATTGCTGAATAATAACTAACACTACCACCAATATTTATCCATATATTAATAAATATTATGTACTATTAGTAATTAATAATATTCTTATAGAAACCATATTATTAGACATACATAGAAAAACCTGTCTGAACAAGTTAGGGAATCTATAGTAGCTGATGAGTTGAAGGACTTAAAAATGATTATATTTTACAGTGGCATGGATATAAAAAAAAGACTAAATGGGACCCAAGGTCTAGAGCAGGGGTCTCAAACTGCATTCCTCGAGGGCCGCAAACCGTGCGTGTTTTCAAGATTTCCTTAGCATTGCACTAGGTGCTGGAATCACCTGTGCAATACAAGGAAATCCTGAAAACATGACCTGTTTGTGGCCCTTGAGGAATGCAGTTTGAGACCTCTGGTCTAGAGCAAAATTTTGTACACAGGAGAGAAGGGTATAGTTTTCATTTCTTCTTTTTTGTCATTACCCAATTTCCCACCTCTATGCTTACTAACAATGTCATTTTTCTGCTAAGGGTAGTACCACATAGTGGCTATGTGGTTTCTTCCCACTCATCAAGAAAGGTTATAAGACCAACCAGTATGGTCTCTCAACTGCATGAACTGCCACTATAGAAATAATAGTAACCCTTCCCTGTTTCAGCCAATTTTCACTTTTGCACTTTCATTGTTTCCTCTTCTTTGTCCAAGAGCTGTCAATTAATTTTTTCCCTTGACATAGGCATATAAAAGTTTGTTTTTTTTGCATGATGAGTTGTAGTTTTGAATTGTCAAAATGAGAGAAAACCTTCCTCTTTTCTAGCTTTAATCCACCACATCAGATGGTACGTATATCGATGACCTGTTCTGGTGCGGGGTGGCACAGAAGAACAAGCCAAAGCTTCTAATCTAAAATTCACAAATGAAATTGATGATATCCAAAACCACTTCCTGGACATTACTTTGTTAGGAAATAGCATTAATAATAAAGTACAAGTCGTGCCATATAAAGGAAAACCCTCATCCCCTAATTCTATAAAAGTAGAATCGTGCCATCCTTCTCATGTAGCGAAAAAGTTTCCAATGAAGAATTAGAATTAAGTGCAATTGCATGAGGGCTTACTTATTGCTCCCATTTTAGGGTACATAAACTTTGATTGACTTTTATTGCAGTGCGGTGACTAAAAAATGACAACTCTGGTGTTTCAATTTTACTCATTTACTGTATGAAATCAATAATTGTATTTTTTTTTAAAGATCATAATTTTACAAACGTAGTGACACCAATTATATTTTTTAATTGTATATATGTATACAAATAAAAACATAAATATATTGTAGTAACACCACTCACTTGGGAGTGAGATGAGGTATCACAGGAACCGTTTCTATTTAAAAGTCTGGCTGGTTTATATCAGACCTCATAAACTGCATCAGAGGAAAACTCAAATACAGCCTTTTTGCTCAGCACAAAGTGAAACATAAATTAAAAAGTCCATACAATAGTGCGGGTTTGTTTGAGTTAGAGTCCAGCTTCCTAGTCCTTTAGGAA
>VIAB01000241.1:9031-26440 GCA_009801035.1 Oophaga pumilio
GGAAAGATAAACACTGGTGGATTGAAGGGAGCATGGCGGAGGTGTGCAGCACCGGCCGGCTTTCCCAGAGGCGACGTGTTCTCCTGCAATGCTTTTTGGATTGGTAGTGATCCCAAGTATGTAGTGCAGGAAGCATCACAAAGGTAACCTGCCGAGGGGTAAATTATGGGAAAGAAGACTAACTGAGGAGCGTGGTGACAGAGATATAGAAATGAAGGACATTATAAGGTCTTAGTGTTGTTGAACGTGCCCTCTCATATACAGAATCTTATTTATTGGGGTCCAGGAAGACAAGAAATTAGCAGTTTGCGCTCCCATGAAAAGATAATATCTCTGCGACTTAAAGTAAGATCCTGTCAATCAAGTCCCAATATCTCGTCTTCCTAAACCCCTGGAAGGTGCAGAATTAGATTGGCCATAATTCAGACTTAATCGTAGTTGTATGAAATAAGAAACTGCCACTTTTGCCAATGTGTGGCGTCTAGCATTGCAGGTCAGCCTTTATCACTTGCGCTGCAATACCAGTCGCTGCCTATGAACAGGAGGGAGCGCTATAGACTTTTTCGTAGTCTCATACAACCCGATTATGCTTTAGTGTTTGCGTCTTGCACGGCCCCCTCAGCAGGAGTCGCTGGGGCAGCCTTTAGTGCAGTAATACATTGATAAACGATTACTGGCCCAAGGGTCTGGTTTTGCAGGGACATTCATGAAATGCACAGTCTGCCATGTGCAGAGCTGACAGTACTGTTATACACCAACGGATGGGGGGCAAGGTTACCTCTGTGACCCAGCAAGGGGTGCAGGTACAGGAAGAAGAGCAGGCCACTATTAGTACATGCAGCAGAGTTTCCAATACCCCCCAAATAAATCAAGACTACTACATTCAGGTGGCTAAAATGTTAAGTGCGGTGGTCACTGGGGTGTAAAGGTGCCAAGGCACTGACATCCATGATAAAAGGTGCATTCATTGCGCTCTATTTGCCCTGGTGGGAGGTGATCCAAGCTTACAACCCTCACCATCCACTTATTAGCACCCCAATCTTCTGCAGCCGTCCTGAGCTGACATTTATGATCTACATTTATAACATTTGCCTTTCTGCTAAAATCAAAGCATTTTGCAATCTGCAATCATCTACTATTAGGATATTATGGTCTTAAATTTGCATTTGATGGTTGGAATAAATTAAATGACTTTTGGGCTCATCACTATACACGGGAAGGAAAACTTGGGGTAACAAGACATCAATGCCAATATAGCAATGACTGAAGTGGATATACCTCTCACCTATACATCCAGCGAGCATCCCCATCGCTGCTGATGACACCATGGTGACAGTGGATATCAGGCTAGACGTCTGCACAAGTAAATGCACCCCTTATACCACTAAGCGAATAATTGAGGCTCCAGTTATGACCGTTTTCCAGTACTGCCCAGTAACAGCGTATCAGACCATTGCATTCATTAACTGTGTGTGTACAAACAGCGTTAACCGTGATCACAAACAAAAACTCCCACATACATATTTTTGCAGATTATGCTTTACAGAAAGTGAGAGCGCACCCCGGGGTGAGGTACGATAGATCATAACTCGATGATTAAGTGGCATCCAAAAAAATGTGTGCCAAGTACACGGACACTAGTGCCGACAGTGGGCGAAGCAGTCACATCGCGCGGTGGTTCAGAGAATGCATACAAAAACATGCTATGATGGTACAGAAAATGGAAACCAATAAACAAGGGGGAAGAAAAAAAACAAAACAAAAAAAACAATTTCTGTAACATGTCAGATTTCATGACCTATACGTACGTTCATGACTAGTGTTCCCATCGAGTACGTACAATGGAAGCAGCAGGAATATTTATGGAAATGGCACCTACTAGGAAATAGGAACTCGGGGACAAGGTGCTTGAGTAACTGTCGCCCGGTAAACTCATAAGCTGGGTATTTAAGATGGTACATAGACCATGGAGACACGATACCACCCTGTCAGGACCGCTGCCGAGACTGTCTCCAAACCAGTCACCACCTGCAGTATGAAAGGCATGAAGAATACAACGCCCCTACCCCATTTAATCTCTGCTATTGAAGTGGCACTGTCAAATCCATTCATGCGTAACAAATGACTTTTCCCTATTGACATCTTTCTTGGCTCCACATATACACAAACAACTCTTTACCCGGAGGCACAGAGATGAAACCATGCACCATCAGGGGACAACTGACAGACCCAACTTCCATAACGGTGTTTTTTTTTGGACCCATGGAGAAAAATAAGGCTCCAACTGGAAAGAAATATATTAAACCTGAGATGTAAAAAAAAAAAAAAAAAGATAAAAGCAAAGCAAACATGATTTAAAAAAAACAAAAAACAAAGAAGTAAAATGTCTGGTGTCTTAGTGTCAAAATGTGTTCTGCTGGATTTGTATATAAATCGGTCGAAACCAGCTTAGCACGATTTCTTCCATTAGTAAAACAGAGGCTGACCCCCCATTCACGGCGTCCCCCGCACATGAGGTTACTTGCCTCCGTCCCACACTTGCCAGTGCATGAGATTGGTGACAGTCACTGTAGGGTGTTTTGCATCTATAGCTACCTCTGCACCACATCGCTGATCTCCTGTACACAAGACAGTAAGTTATTAAGTACGGGGTTTGAGCTCTGGGAAGAAGACGACGCGTTTCCTGCCCCAGCACCTGCGGAAGACACCTGCAGCTCCTGCAAACTGACCTCTAAGCGACTGACGGCCTCGCGAAAGGCAAATTTGTTTCGAGTTTGGGGTATGGAGTCAACGTATCCAGTGCAATAGTCCAGAAGCTGATGTCCGGTGTCAACCAGTTGGCTGTTGGGCTGGGGAACGGTCAGTGCACTGGACAGCATTCCTGCACACTGCAAAAGAGCTTCTTTGCTTATTTTGTCTGCAGGAACCTTCTCTGCAGGTTGCTTGGACTTCCTTAATGCTCCCCTACCACCCACTGCTGCCCCATTGGAAAGCTTTCCTACTTGGGTAACAGGAGGTGGTGGTGGCAGCATGGGCCGGGAAGGCTTGGCTGCCCTTTCAGTGACGGGGGGCTGCGTAGGTGCGGCTGAGGCAGTCTCATCTGCAGGTTGATGTTGCAGGAATCTTACATTTGGAGGAGGAGGGGGCGCACATTTAGGTTTCAGCCGGCGATGAGATGGGCGGTCTTTCTCAGAACCAGCTGGCACGTGCTCCTGCAGCAATTTGAACGTGTGACCTAAAGAATCCATGCCGACCAGCTGAATATCTGTAGACGCGTTCCTTGGGGACGGCGAAATGAGAACGGGCACTTTGTGGTTGTGAGTGGCAGAATGGAAAGACGAAGAGGCGCCTCCGATATGCTTGTTGGGCGATGACCTCTCGTCTGCACCAGTGCGCAAACCACCATTCCGCTCGCCACCTCCAGTCCGTGGAAGCAATTTGGGCTTCCCCCTATCTCTATGTGGCTGTGGGGGCGCCATATCTAATGCAGTTCTTGGAAGCTCCTGCTGGTTCTCCTCCGGCTGTGAAGACACTGAGGCAGCACGGTCCAGCTGCACCTTAGTCCGATGGCAGTTTCTGGGGAGTGTCATGGACATCCTGTCTTGCTCTGAAACGATAGGAGACATGGATGATGTGGAATTTGACCTAGGGAAAGGTTTGGACTGATCCTCTGTGTTTCCTTGTTTTCCTGTCCGCAACCCAAATGTCTTTTTTATGAGACGGGGAGTGAAGAAGCCAGATATCCCTGTCCATCCTCCACTAACTCCCCCTACGGGTTCTTCTGCAAAATCACGCTGAGATGTGCCCCCATAGCACTTATGGGAGGCTGGAGAAGCCGGAGTGTCTAGACCATCGAGTGCCTGGAAAGTCGCCAGCTCTCCAGTTAGTTCTGGCCTTTTGTGAGGCTGGTTCTCCATTTCCCGAAAGGAGCTGCTGCGTTTTGGGGGCTGCGGGGCACTCTTTTTCTTCATAAAAGAGCTGAAGAATCCTCCCTTTCGGTCACGTGTAAATGTGGTTTCTTTGGAGTCTCCCAGTAAGCTGCTCGGAGATTTGTCCCTCTGTTTCCGTGGAAGAGCCGGGGAGCCACTTGCTACAGGAGATCCACGAAGAACTCCTAATAAGAAAAATGGCAAATCTCAAAAATGTCGAAGTCGCATGTAAAAACAGATTCTAGCCAACATGGCAGCCATTCACAACCATGGAATAGACACAGGAAACATATCTGCATCTCTATTACCTGGCGTTGTGCTTGAGGTGGAGTTATCTGACGAATCGCCGGTGCCTTCAATGTTCTCCTTATTCTCCGCTTTCTTCTTCAGGGTTCGGGATTTAGAGGGCAGCAGGGGAAGACGACTCTGATAAGATGTTGTGGAGGAAGCAGTGCGCCCCAGCTCTTCAGCGACCTCTGCAAATGGAAAAACATGTCCGATCACATCGGGAATACACTAAATGGTGTCACTGACCACCAGGAAGCTTTCAGCTAGATTATTACTCATTTATAATGGTTTATAGGGGGGTCCCCTTCAGTAAAGTTTTTACTATAAGCTTTGCTGAAAAATAAAGAATCAACAAACAGGGTTTTATTCACCCTCACCAGGTCCAGTGCGGAGTCTGTGCTGTTACTCCCGGTTGTCTGTTGTCAATAGCACTGCAGCCAATTAGTGAGCTCAAGGGCTCTGTCGAGAAGATGACAGGGGTCGCTCATAGCCGCTGAGCTAATTGTTGACATGACGTCAGCGCTGCAGTCAATATCAGCAGAGGCGAAAACTAAGTACTGGACCCAGTGAGAGTGAGTAAAGCATAGGGGTATTTTTTTTTATCACTAACGGAGCTTATAGGGAACATTTTACAGAAAGGAAACAACTCCTCTAAAATATTATCATTTTTTTTTTATACTGCAGTGTTTACAATAGAAAAGCTCCCGAGATATAGGTCAAACGCATTCACATGCAGGGATTGTCCATTTGTTAGGCAATCCCTGCATGTGTTGTGGCTGTCGAACATCCGTGAGACAAGCAGCAGTGGGGACTCAAACATACTATTCGAGCACGCCGAAGACACTCTGTTAGCACCCGAGCATGCTTAGATAACACCTTATCCGAGCACGTTTAATCATCACTAATTAGTACCCCCGATAATTTTAGGACACGTGAGTGTGTGACTTTCGGAACCAAAAGATCACAAGAAGGAAGGGACCAAATTATTTTTGTCATTTGTTCGACAAAGTGACACTGCTGACTGCTCACTTTGTAGACAACTGCAACACAGCCCAGTCCATGGGTAATGGGGCTGCATGATATTTCTTGTTTTGCTGTGCAAGGAAAATCTATGAAGAAACCAAAGAGCTAAACTAACAAAACGGATAATGAGGGCTGGCTACCAACAATGAGCAAGTGATGACGAATCATATGCCATGATAGAAAGAATTACTCAAATCTCTATTCCCAATCTGTCGGTTTAATAACCTACCCTCATTTATATTGGAGTCATGGAACATTGTTTCGAAGGCTTGGTGCGTCTCGGCAAAGGAAGGTCTTTCCGCGGGATTCCACTGCCAACCTAAAGGAGCGAAAAGCACGTAGTGAGAAAATGGTTTACAGAAAAAAAATACCATATCATGCCTAAATATACATAGAGATAAAGGGTATGAAATAGAGACATCTCAATTCGCACTCCAAGAGCTTCAGCGCCCCGCTCGGACTAGTAACACTTCTTTCTTTTATAGCAATCTCTATGGCCCTGTGGCCAGTTTTGAAAAAGGGGTGGAAACCACGTTTAATAATAATAATAATATTATGCTTATGCATTCAAATCTAGGCTAATGGACACCAATCATCAACTCTTAAAGCAAGACAGAGTTACTCACAAGCTCTCATTAGCTCATAGACCTTCGGGGGGCATCCTTCTGGCTGCTCCATGCGATACCCTTTCTCCAGCAAGTCATAAACCTGGGACAGGTCGATGCCAGGGTATGGGGACATGCCATAGGTAGCGATCTCCCATAGTAGCACGCCAAAAGCTACACAAGAGATGGTACAGTCATCGATTAGAAGAGAAAACACAGCTTTGGGAAAAGAAAAAACTTTTTTCTGTGAAGTATAATATTCACATTAATTTAAAGGGGTTGTCCGGTGCATATTGATAAGTGCAGTCACTCTGTGTGACTGCAGACTTCTGAATCCTCCCAGAGCATGCACTGTGCGCTGCGAGGATTTTACAGTTTCAAACATGGGACCAAAGGGTATGTATGAGTTACACATACCCCCGGCCAGTGGGCACAAACTCACTCTCCATACACTTATATAGAGCAAGACCGCGTCCTCTAGTCTGACTCGTCAGAGTGACTGCAGACTTATCGATTTGGACAGGACAACCCCTTTAGAGGGATCATTTCAACAAATGTGAAGCCAGTGCGCCAAACAGATGCAAGTTTTTTTTCCCCTAGCCACCAGTCAATTGTCATTTCCTCTACGTAACCAGAACAGGGCAAATTGAGTAAATTCAGATGAGCTAACATCCACTAAACAACCTAAGTATGACATTCGGTGCACCATTGGTGTGGCAAAAAGGCTTCGTGCACTGTTCGGCACACTAGCTTCATATATCCAGCTTTGCTTACTGGTGAGTGACAGCTGAACTGCCTGGAGAGAGCATCCTCTGCAGGGAAAACTTAGGCAAGTCAGCGCTGTCAATCACCCGTGAGGGAGTCGGAAACATGCGAAACCAGTGGGTGGAGCAGTGCACTGAGCCTCTTGGCCACACCAAGGGTGCACTGAGCCCCATAATTAGCATGTCTAATTAAACTTCAGTATTTGCAGAACATTAGGACACTGAAGGTGTGATTTTATAGGGGCTATATCCTCTACATTACTATGTGCTTAGTTTATACTATCAGTTTGGGCTCACAGACTCCCTTTAACAAGCGCCATCATCACATACAGCTACATATTGTATATGAAGTAACAGACATTATGGCACAAGTCCGTACCCCAGACATCTGATTTTATGGAGAAAGTGTTGTATGCCAGGCTTTCCGGAGCGGTCCATTTTATAGGAAATTTGGCACCGGCATGAGCAGTGTATGTGTCTCCAGTCATAAGACGAGACAGACCAAAGTCAGCCACTTTCACCACGTGATTTTCCCCAACCAAGCAGTTCCTTGCAGCAAGATCCCTACAAAGAAAGCATAGTATATTAGCCAGAAATAAATAAATTGCCATATGATAAGTGTAATGAGGTGGTGCATGCCGCTCACCGGTGGATGAAGTTTTTCCTCTCCAGATACTCCATGGCGGAGGAGATCTGTGTGGCCATATAAAGCAGAACAACGGCCGTCACTTCCTCCCGGTTACATTCCCGGAGATAATCTAGCAGGTTCCCAAAGTGCATGTATTCTGTTACTATATAAAACGGGGGCTCCAGTGTGCAGACACCTGATGGGACAGGGATTGTGAGGAGGGGTACATTGCATACCCAATAGATCCATTAGACATCACTTCAGATCCACTTTCTTTCTGTACTTACCTAAGAGTTGCACAAGGTTGGGATGTTTGATCTCTTTCATGACAGCAGCCTCCTTCAGAAACTCTTCTACCTCCATAGTGTCTTCCTGTAAAGGATGAACATCGCAGTTATGAAGGACATTAACCAGTTTTAGGAGAAAAAGAACAAATTAAAAATGATCTATATAAAAATGGCCGTCCGCGAGTGTCTGCAGATCAGGAACCATCTAGAAGGATAACACCATTAGCTTTAGGTCCACAGACTGACAATCTATATTATCATGAATGGATAAGCTCCTGTTGCTGGTATTCAAGTTAACTGCTGGAAGCAGGACAGGGTTCACACATCCACGTTTCGCAGTCTGAGCCGTGGACCATATGAGCTTTGGAGTTCAGATCCGGAGACCTGCGGCCGGGTCTGTGCTCGGACAGTGAAATACAGATGTGTGAATCCAGTCTTAGGCCCAGCAGTGTTATAGAGGGCTTTCTAGTGTCACATATTGGAGGTAGACAACCTATAAGTCAATACCTGACCCTTTATAAGTCTTGCCACATGGCAGGACATTTAGCAAAACCAATCTCTTAAGCAAAAAGACAGAATTTGGTGGAGATTTAGAAGGTCCGGTCACTCATTGTGGACACTGCCAATCTGCCGCAGGATTTTGGCCTACTTATAGGATGGCACTTTTATGTGAGCCCTGTGTATAGATATTGATCCACTGGATCACATTCAGCCACCTTTCTGAATATCAGATGCAACTATTTTTGGCCAATTCCAAGTGGTGGTAATTGGTAAACTTTTCAAAAGAGCCCCTAACTAGTGATGAGCGAGCGTGCGCACCACTTGAGCGAGCATCGGGGTGCTTGGGTACACATTGAATATCGCTAGTGCTCAAGTTTCCACCTCGCATGTTTCATGGCTGTTAGACAGCCAATAAACAAGCGAGGATGCCTGTGTAAGGCAGGCGATCCCTGCATGTTTTCTGGCAATCTAACAGATGCGAAACATGCGAGGGACAGGGACTCGATGTATCCAAGCACCCCGATGCTCACTCGAGTGGCGAGCACACTTGCTCATCACTATCTCTAACCTGTGCAACAGAAAAAGAAAAAGCTGCTGCTATTCTTACCTTGAGCGTTTTTACAGCTACGGTGAGGCTATATTTTTTCCACACCCCAACATAAACTTCTCCATATTGTCCCCCTCCCAGCTTGTGCTTCATGGTGATGTCTGTGCGTTCCATCTCCCATTTATCGTGAATGGGGGACACTCCATAAACGGTGGGCTTGTTACACTTAGGTGCAGGGTAGTGTAAAATAGTCACCAGGCCATCGGCCACGGTGGAGTGATGGTGGACCAGTTCAGCCAGTGTGTTGAAACGGCTCTCTGCAGTGACGTAGACCTGGAAGACAAATAATGCTCCGCTTGACAAATGATGCTCTGCGTGGACGTGTCTCAATAAGATAACTATGTCTCGAAATGACATCCACTAGCCACGGTCACTATGTTTCCACGTCAGTCTCACCTTTCCATCAGAGGCAGTGTTTATGCGGTAGTGGTAGACGCGACCCTCGTAACGCAGGGAAATGGAGAGCTGACCTGGGCTGCTCTCGCTCTCTCGCACCAGGAAGCTGCCATTAATAAGACTGCTGAGAAGATACTCCGCCGCGCTCCTAGACACAGGGCCATGGTACCAGGAGTGTTTCTCAAGGCTGTTGACAGGAGTGATGTAATTACTGGGCACCCAGCCCTGACCGTTCTTAGACAGCACCTCGCACCATTCTCCATTCTGGTTATAGCACAATACACGCAGCTTTTCTCCTACAATAAAATAAAGGTTACATAAAAAAGTTAGGATATTAATTTTAGAGCTAAAAAAAAAAATTAAAAATCTAAAAATGTTTTATACGCTCGCTGATAAACCAATACTAGACTCGCACGTCTACAGCGGTCAGGGCAGAAGACTTTTCAGCAGTCTCATTATCACAACAGATTAGTCTACTGGTCAGTTGGGGAAACTGCAAGATTTCTGATTTTTATTTTATATATAGAAAGTAAAATTTAAAATAAAAGTATCTAAAATAAATTAAAAATCAAATACATTTAAAAAAAATAATCTAAACATTAGGTCATTTGCTAATGACACCATCCCCTTGAAATCTGTCATTCATCGCCCTTTCAGGCTCTCTGCATAACACGATGTGTCAGTTTTGCCTGGAAAGTTATTTTAAAGGGGTTGTCCAGGTTTATCACAAAAGTCTGCAGTCTCTCTCTCTCTGACTGCAGACTTATGAATCCTCACATCGTGCATAATACACGCTATCAGGATTCTCCGGGCGGTCATGTGACTGCAAGTATGCGATATGTCTACTCCCGGCCACATTACAATTAAACGTGTGCAACCTTGCTCCTTTAAATTGTATTGAGAGAGGTCACGCACAGCTAATCTGAATGTGTCCTGGAGCAGGCATATCACATGCTTGCAGTCACAAGATCGCCCGGTCTCGTCACCAGCACAGGAGAATCCAGACAGTGCACGTGTTTGCAATCACAAACCTGGACAAATCCCCTAAATATGTAAAGAAGGATAGCATGACGAGAATCAGGAATAAAAGCTCTCCTAATTTACATTTTTAAATGAAAAAAAAATACAATAAAAAATATATTAGGGGGACTGCAGATGAGACTTTACTGGTGACATTAAGTTTACCGCAATCTTCGGAGAACAATAGACTGAGCGAGTCACATGAGAAAAACAGAAAAGCGAACCTTTGGTGATGCTCAGGGTGTTGTCTCCGCTGGCCACAAAATCGTAGAGTGCAAGGAAGAGATTGGGGTCGCTCTCTGCTGCTCCCAGCAAATTCTCCTTGGAGCTCCAGCGGATGGCGTCGTTGAGCGCTTGTGGTTCGGAGTCGCTGCCATAAGGACGGTGCAATGCTTCTAGGAAGAAGAGCGGAAACATAAGACGCCCGGCGACTCACCGTTATTATCTCAGTTATTGCTCGTTATGGTTCAGTAATACGCATTATGTATTGAGTCACCGCAACAACATTCCTAAGCGATAACTAAACACATTGGAAGTGTCAAAAATGTATAAAATGCGCAATAAGAACACAAAAGTCCCATTAACTAAAGAGATTATATATCACAAGAAAATGAACTCATATTTCTAACAAAACTTTTTGCTGTGGGCATAAGAAAAAACAAAAAAAGTTATCTTAAACATCGCGCTTGTCCTATTATACCCTAATCATTTATATATAGAGAAAGAAATAAGATCAATTCTTTTTTTTATTTTTATTCCCTTTCCCGCACACTTTGTGACCCTTTTTTTCATGAACTTTGGACCCTAGAGACAATATATTTCATAGCAGAAACACTAACATTGGGGACATAGTTAATACTTTAGTACTTTTCTGCATTTTTAGACATATTTTAACTCTTCCTTACCCACAGGGTATGAAAAGAATAAAAACCATCTCTAATTACACAACACTTGAGAAAGATGAAAGGCTCCGTAACTTTGCCGAGGTCGTTTACATCTCATGCGGAAGCCAGAGAGACAACAAAAAGGTTCTTCTGAGCAGGGGTCACTTTCATCTCTGACCAAATGTTAGGTCAAATAAAGTCCCCACCACCAGAGCCGGGACACGGCCATGTGAGGTCTCCATCTCTAGTGACTTTATAGGTCTGTCATTTAGGGAATTCCCTAATGTAAACCCCCAAAGTCCAGCAGTCTCGATGCTAAAAGAAGGGCAGCAATGTTTTGTGAGAAGAGCCAGACACCGGAGAATCCGGGAGACAGACACCATGATAAAAATAAATGACATAGAAAGACGAAAAACAAGAGGGCAGGTTTCCAGGCTCCTCCGCCGACCACTAGACAGCGTTTATTTCTACCATGACATCACCCGCATCGTGCGCCAGTTATAGGCTGGACGTGTGTCATCTCCCAAAATAACCAGGACCTGCACCATCTCACCGAGCCAGACCATTCCTTGAATACAGGAATCATTTATACGCATTCTAGATGATGAAAATAGTTTACACAAACTCAATATACGGGATTTACAAGATCTATTACAGTAGCGCAGCGCTTCATATAACCACTGGCTGCACACAAACAAGACACTGGAGAAGCCTTAATGGGGAAGTCCAGACCCTAAATGTACGTTCCCACATGGCAAAATCAGAGTAGACTGACAATCACAGCGTATTTACAGCAAGGCCAGTGTGCATGTGATGAAAAGAGACGATGTGCTATAAGAGTTATTCTAATCATTAGTTTTCAAGGGCGCTCTGCTCACAGACCTCCAGTGGGTGCTGCAGTCCTGATGATTGACAGTTCAGACCAACAACAAGGTAGCGCCGACACCACAAGCAGAGGAGGAGCGCAGGGGGCACTAAAGCTGTCGGGGATACCGTGATCCGGCCACCTTCAGAGCAGCACTTACAAGTCTTGCCTAAAAGACTGGCCACTGCTGACAGACCGCAGCAGTGGTTGGTAACTTTGGCAACGAGCAATACACAAAATTAAAAATCCAGGCATTGAGAACGTGCACACAGCCACGGCAGCAGGATCGGACGGCGCATGCATCCCCGGCAGCAGGATCGGATGGCGCACGCAGCCCCGGCAGCAGGATCGGACAGCGCACACAGCCACAGCAGGATCGGACGGCGAACGAAGCCCCGGCAGCAGGATAAGACGGCGCCCGTAGCCCCGGCAGCAGGATTGGACGGCGCCCGCAGCCACAGCAGGATCAGACAAGCAGCAGGATCCCACTGACAGACCCTATACTATGAGAGGGAACAGAAAAAAAAAATCTGTTCCTGATATTCTGCATCACACAATCACAGATACTGTGTCCATTAGGTGCACAGACATTAACCCATTACAAAGTATGTATGGCACTAAACCGTAACAATTACTCAGCCACCAATTTTTCCTTGATGCATTTGCTGGGAACCCCCAATTTCAAGATTTGAAGTCCTAAGCTCCCAAATGGAGAGGTGATTGAGCAGTAGGGCACTTCATTCAAAATCTATGGGACTCATAGTGATGGGTGTGGGGTCACAGATGAGGGTACCCCAACAGACTCCATCACTGTCAGAAGACCCATGCAAGAACATGTCAACAGATAAAAGAGAGCTGCATTCAAGGACCCCTATACACAAGATAAAAGATACCCATCCAATACGTATGGGTCCCCATACAGATTATGTTAGGATCAGGTGGTTGGAATTCAATCAACCAAACCCTTTATTGGATGCGGAGATAAGACGATGCAGCAGAAATAAGACACCGCCAGAGGAGTCTGGCAGCAGCTCAGTCACAGAGAACACAGCGCTGAACTGAGTGTTACTCAGTATGGGAGAGTTGAAAGACCGCTATCTAATGTGTATGGAGAGCGTAAAGCTAACGTGGTCTTCGCTCTCGGTGTGTCATACATCGGGAAGCGCACGCTGCCTGTGCACAGGAGAATTAGAGGATACATTTGATTTGTGGCTGAGAAGACACAACACATGCCATACCAAAAGGCAATACTTAGCTCTGGGAGCAAAGATCAGCAAGAACGGGTTAAATATAGCCGTCTGTCCCATAAAAGAAAGTCACACTACAAGCAAGGCGACAGTCAGCTGAAACTATACATAATATACTCAACAAGGGAGCAGTGACACATGACAAATACACAATAACTTTTATATGTTTCATTATAGCTGCTCTCGACTGATCATCAAAGGCTTGTGCTCCCGAGCAGGCTATCACCATGAATGTTACGACTTATTTCCGATCGTCCATCATGGATGGGCCGTTAAGAAGACCTTTATCTATGAGCAACACGTGTTGAGCGTTACAATTGTATCGTACAAGTCACCGGATATTACAGCTCGCCATGTATATCGGCTCACAATGATCGCAGCAGCTGGGACGTCTCATACAGAGTAAAAAGTCCGTGTTACATCAGCCACACAGTGCACTCGTTTCCTCAAGGTGCATTATATATAGCCGTAAAAAAAGGGCTCGTTCCACTCTAGTGGCACCTTCATCTCAGATTCCAGATCTATTTTTTAAAGGATTCCTGACAGATCCCAATGACATCTAATAGAGATCATTCAGGTTTACAAGAGCCTTAATGGCAGATTACGCTATACTTGTTGCCATCTACTAGGGCAGCATGGTGGCTCAGTGGTTAGCACTGCAGCCTTACAGCACTGGGGTCCTGGGTTCAAATCCCACCAAGGACGACATCTACAAAGAGTTTGTATGTTCCCCCCATGTTTGCGTGGGTTTCCTCCGATTTCTTCCCACACTCCAAAGACATACTGATAGGGAGTCTAGATTGTGAGCCCCAATAGGGACGGTGATTTAAAAAAAAGAAAATGTATAATAATACGACGCAACATCGTCCTATGTAGAACCAGGATACAGCGGATGAGAAACACAATGGCAGCCTATAAGGAAACACTGTATCACAATGCCGGCAAAGTAATAAAGTGTCACAACTGTAACTGAACCCATCCTAACCCGAGTCTCCAAGAAAATAGCAATTGTGATCAAGACATGAAATCTTACCCTGTGGATGGAACTTATTTTGCCGGACGGCCTTTTCCCAAAATGCTGCGCTAATCATGTGTCCTTTTCCATCCAAGGAACCAGGAGAGGCCGGGACCGGGCCAAGTATCATGACCGCCGACAGACTGGAGTGGCGGCTAGCAGCGTGGCATAGATGCTGTCTGTACCCACTTTGCAAGTATGAGCACACTGGCATGGAAGAGGAATTTGAAGAGCTGGGAGGGACGGGTGGAGACAGATGGAGGAGGACGGGGTCCGGTTACAAGCACTGGCTTGCTGCACCAGTTGCTCCATTTATTGGGAGTGTGGATGGGAAGTGTGACGGAAAAAATGTCTTAAGTATTTCTTAGAACTACAAGGAATGGATGGCAAAACAACAGGGGGCAGAAGGGGGCATACACAAAAATATAGTTTACAGCAGTCAGCACATGACGTTCACTGAAAACAGGACCCTCTACTAGGTACTATATACAAAGATACACACCCGGTACAACCAGGAGGGCACTGTAACCTACACCTGCCTAATACCAGGTTCTCGGAAAACTGCCTAAACCATGTACCACCTGTTCGGACATTAGACACCAGATCAATGATCAGAAAGGTCTACATTTCCTAATCAAATAATTGAAGAATAACTGTTAAAAATTGCAAATTATCAGGTCTGGTAACATCTGGTGCCCATCTTTACACATGCAAATTGCCTCTTCAGAGAAAAAGAGGACTTGAACTCTATAGCGCCCCCTATTGGAAGTAGCGATCCTACAAGTCACAATCAACCCTTTAATGAGTCTTGCAATATGACTTAGGATAAAAGCCAAATAAGTATCTCGATTTGCAGACACGGTGTTTCGGGCTATTGGCCCTCATCAGTGCAAAGTATGAGAGGGGATTTGGCTAGGTGAGAGGCTCTGGACTGAGGTCTAAGGGGTAAGGTTTCTCCTTGTGGAGAGTGACATACCAGCTCTGGCGTGTCGAGGTAAGGAGGCTTATTTGCCGTGCAATGCTCCTCTGGGAAATTTTATATGCAAATTGCCTCTTCAGAGAAAAAGAGGACTTGAACTCTATAACACCACCTATTGGAAGTAGCGATCCTACAAGTCACAATCAACCCTTTAACGAGTCTTGCAATATGACTTAGGATAAAAGCCAAATCAGTATCTCAATTTGCAGACACAGTGTTTCGGGCTATTGGCCTTCGGTGCAAAGTATGAGATCTGATGTGGCTAGGTGGATGCCATCCACCATCCCATCAAGTGTCATACAAGCTTTAACACATGTATGGATTACCATGACAATCTGTGGGTGTTATAAGCGCTAAAGAATAAATACGGGGTCCGCATCTTTCAGCGGCCGTGCGCCAATGTCAGAATGAGGACTCCAGTTGTGGATTCACTTTCTGTTATAGTTTAGGCCACTTTTATAACATAAATTAGAAAGTGATTTTGTAGGGTTGTTCTAGACCCCTCCAACATCTGCTAAGCATCACCCTAAAAAGAAACACCCTGATATTTCCACCGACACATGATATTGGGGGGAGACTAAGGATCTGGCATGTCTATATCGACAGTATATGGCAGAACTAAAAACTTTGCACCTATATTATTCTGGGTCACAGCCCCCAAACTTGTAGAATTTGGCTTCCATGCTCCTCTTGTGATAAAAAAGCCTTATTAGTGAGAGAACCATCTTTTATAAAGGGCAGTCGTGATTTACAGACCACTCAGGACATGTCATGTGTGTAGCAGGACTAGTACATTTTCCAATTAGGCAGAAGAGGCGCACACTTCCGAGAAGAGCGGACGGCAGCTGGGTTGGCACAGGGGATACGGACGCTGCACGTGTGTCGGCCCAATGTCTTGGTGTACGGCTTCTCCACCACAGCTGTTGCTCCGATACTCCCATGTTACAGGCATGTAGCAGCTGGCCGAGACAAAGCCACTATGACTGGCCAAACGCCACTGAAAAAGGAGCACTAAACTTACAGATCAGGAAAGAGAGGAAAATAAAACATGTACTTGTTCGTCTGCAAAGTAATCTACAAGCTCCAGAAATCATTACCTAGGTCACTTATAATACTTTTTACTGGATGGAGCGCTCAGGTTTTCAGATACAGAACAGTTGTGGGAATAGGGTTTAGACTGCATGTAAGAGTGATGTATCTGCAGGCAAATCTGTCCAACCCCCTCCCCCATCATCACTCAAATTAAGGGCTTGTTCACACACATCGTTACAGGGCTGTGGAGTCGGGAGTCGGAGCCCATTTTGGTGGAGTCGGAGTTGGAGTCGGTGTCATGGAAATTGAGGAGTTGGAGTCGGAGATTTGGCTTACCGACTCCACAGCCCTGGTATGAGGTAGTCGGAGTTGTGGAGTCGGAGTCGGTGTCATGGAAATTTGAGGAGTCGGAGGTTTGCCATACTGACTCCCACAGCCCTGGTTTTGGATCCCCTTGGCGCATTTTTTGCTCACTGTATCTTATGACCTGTGGTGCGGTTTGTTTTTTTTCCAAAAACAGTGCTTTTTTACTTGTGTTTTTTCCCAATCACTTAAAAGGGTGAAAAACACTGAAAGGTCTGACATTCTGCAGATTTACAAAAAACGCTTTGATGATTCACATCTGCCAGGAAAAAAAAAAAAAAAAAAAAAAGAAAGAAATGCGTACATGAGATTTCAGAAATAATATTCACTTCGCTGCTACTGTAAAATGTGGCATTTTTTCCCCAGCTAAAGGTACTGCCACACTAAACAATCCCGCTAGCGATCTCGTTAACGTCGCATACTAATGAAATCGCTAGCGTGATTGTTATAATATCGCTAGTAGCTGCCTAATTTAGCGATGTCGTTAAGGACGCTATCGCGGTTAGCGATCTCCTTTACGACTTTGGCGGTACAAAAACACCGCACATCGCTAACAAAAAGGTGCCACACTCAGCGATATATGCTCACCAGCGGGACGCCAACGATAAAAATACGGTCCAGAACGATGTGAACGATGAACGAGATCACAGCAGGGGCACAGTCGCTAGTACATGCCACACACACCGGCGTCACTAACGAGATCGCTAAATAGTGACGTTTTTTAGCGATCTCGTTAGCGATGCTGTTTAGTGTGGCATACCGTTTAGACGTGGCAAAAAAATGCAGCGTGTGCATAAGTCCTTACCGTAATTTTCCCCCATTGAGTGCAAAATGGATTAGCACCAAAACACATCTCAAACAACATAAAAAATGTGCATAATTTACAATTGATTTTTTAGGCCATAGCCTGCAAAAAAAAAACACTACATGTGAACAGACTCCAAGGCCTCATTCACACACTTTTTTTTTTTTTTTT
>VIAB01000241.1:165608-175665 GCA_009801035.1 Oophaga pumilio
AAAAATCATAAAATAGTAGAAGTTCCATAATCCGGATGAGCTCGTATTGCTGCACAATTTGAGGACATGACTGGCACCTTTAATACATCCATCTGAACCAGCACTTAAAAGAGGCGTTGAATCTTTTCTTCAGGAGCGCATTGCTCCCCTACCTCCTGCTTGCCTTGGTGCACTGTGTTCCTGATGATTGACAGTTCAGACTAATGGGACAGCTGTGTTATTAATCCAAATTGTGCATGATCCAATGCGGCTTACAGAAGCAACTTTGCCTCTGCAGCATCGTAGGAGCAAAGGGGCATTGAGGCAGGTCAGGTCTAAAACAAAGCTTGAAAGTGCACAATCCTTGCCTAGGAAATAGGCCACAGCTGATAAGACTGCAGAGGTGGTCGGTAACCAAGGCAACGAGCAGTAAACTATAGAATTAAAAATCCCTACGGTCAGAAAGGATTTTTAATAACCAATAAAATCCAAAGTTGCTTGTTTTTACAATCACTTCACAATTTTACCCATTTAGCATTGAGACAACCCCTTGTAACCTGACTGCACGGTTCCTCTTCATAGTCCTTACACTACCCACCTTGAACTGCTCCTCCAATTGCTCTCGCAAATGGCTCAGTCTGTCCAAATTTTTTGCTAAATAAACATGTCCGTGGAACTTGATGAAAGCTTTGATAAAATCTGAGATGCTCCATCGTTTTTTCACCTCCTCGCGACTTAAAAATAAATAAAAAGCAAAATTAAGATGAACGTAAAAGAACAGGGGGGAAGTGGAAGCAAAAGAACAGGTGTGGTGGTTTGGGAAACAAAACAAAATCATGTCATGGAGTTACCCTGTACCTCTCCAGTGCTTTAGAAAGAGCCTTCTGCAGGTTTGTGGAAGCCGCTGGGAAGGGAAATTTAACAGCGATGCTGCGGCAGTAGTAAAAAATAGTGGTCAAATGATCCCCCTTGGAAGAGGCAAGGATAGCCAGCTGATTATATGGCTGACCTAGAAGAGAAAAAATTATTATTAGAAGGTCCTCTAGGAACTAGTTTTTACTGCTGGAGGCTTGGTGTGCAGAGCGATGGACGGACCAGGCAACTGCTACCATAGCTATGCCGAAGAAGAGAAGTACACAGATTTATTTATTTTTTTAATCTTCACTTTTGCAAATATCAAAGGATTCACGGCACTCCACGGTCTTCAAAAAATTCTTCACCATAAGGGCTGGAGCGGGCTTCCTTCTTGTTATTCAACACAATAGATGTGTAACATCACTAGTGATACAAGGCACATGTGATGGGATACAGCTGCTGTGCTCAAAAAGGATCTCTGTAGCCCTAATTCTGATATTTCATCCCCTATCCAACATACGACATATATTTACGGTGCAGCTACACACTATATACCGGACAGATGCCGGCTGTGTTACACAGCCAGCATTTACCTACAGCGGCAGGATCAGAGCTCACATGTGACTGTGAATCTTGATAGCGACATGAATGATGTGCAGTCCTGGGGGAACTGGGTTACTAGTGAAAATCCATATACACCTGCCAATAGCACAGCACGAGAGTGGAACATATATATGGATTTTTCACTAATAAGAGATTTGCCATTGGGAAATGCCGCCTCTTTCTTTTTGATGTGGAATATTGGACACCAACTGAGCACCAGGGTGATTGGCAGCTGATCCCGAGTGCTGCGCAGATAATATGTGAGGACTGTTCTTATCTTGAGGGGTCGTGCCTATAGAGGGTTTTCAATAGATAAAATGCTAACAAACATCTTAGACTTAGGCTTTTTTTCAGACGTCGGTGATATTTACGGTATGCAAAAACCAGACAGATTTGCATCAGCATTAAAGTCTCAAACGTCAGAATTTCCTTAGGGATTTTCTCGTATGGAAAAAAAATAAATAAATAAAAATTGCACAAGCTTCTCCTACCCATTACAATGTTAAAATCGGACAGCACAGGAATAGCAGTGTGTGCGGTCAGTGAATTTTTCATGGACCTCACCGACTTGCATTGGCGAGTTTGATCAGAGACTTGAATCAAAATCGGACATGTCACACAGGAGTGTGAACAGCTCCATGGATCAGTTTTTTTTTTTTATTAAAAGGAGTTGTCCACTACTTGGACAACTCCTTCTCAACTGTTATATTTACTAGTGTAAAATAAAAACGGGCTACACTCCTCCAGTGGCAGGTTTCAGGTGACGTTATTATGCCACGTGAGCCCTGCACACAACCAGCGCCTGCTTCCCTCACTGACATCTGGATGAGGTCCGCGAGCAGCAGCAGTTCTTGCGTCTTCTGGCTGAGGATAGGAGAGTGAAGCGGCCACTGACGGCTGCAAGGCTCACGTGGCAAGACGTCACGGAAGAACCTGCGCAAAAGTTGCTGGCACCGGAGGAGAGTATAGATAATTTATACTATTTTTTTTTTTTTATTTATTTATTTCGTAACAGATATAGCAAAAGAAAAAGGGGTTGGCCGAGTAGTGGACCAAGTTGTCTTGTATTTGTACACGAGAAATAACAGTATTTCTGGCCTTTATATAACTTGTATTATATTAGCCTGTACTATTGATTTATACAAAGTTTGTTGAAAATACAGTTTTCATTTTCTGTTTCCACTGAAAACAAGTAAAACTAAACTTGGAAACTCCCTTAAAGTTTTATGACCAAGAAAAAAGAAAATGAAACTAGAAGTCACTACTTACCATTGGAAGGGACAAGTTGAGCAGCATGTCTGTAGTAGGATTCAGCTTGGCTTGTCTGATTTCTATAGCGAGCTGGAAAGCAACAGAAATCAGCGTTACATACAGGCAAATTTACTTGTGTAATGGACTATTTAGTCCATTATTGCAGACCTGTAGTTAATACCCTATTCACACAATGCAATCGTCAAAAAGAGAACATTTGTTCTATAATCCAAAATAAAACCAATACATGAAAGGGGGAAAAAAAAATACCAAAAGTGTAGGTAACCCAGTCCAAAAATTTAGCAGTCTGACATAAACAGAAAAAAAAAAAAAAAAAAAAAAAAAAAAAAAAAAAAAAAAAATCGCTGCTGATTTTGATGCGGATCTGTTGCAACAAATCCAAGTCAAAATCTGCATGCGTTACATGTGGATTTTGTTGCAGATTTGCAGCAGCAAAATGTACAATTTGCAAGTAAAATTTTCAGCATAAAAGTCTGAAGCAAATATCAATTCTTCCAAAATTGTGTGGATTTTATACACAGTGTATGGATGGATAAGATTGGGTAAAGTCTCTTCCACTTTGTTCGTACAGTAATACACTACAGGATATCAGCAGAACACATCCTAGGGAAAAACAAAATAATATAAGACCAGAACAAATAAACAAAGACTGAAAGACTCACCAATATCTCCAAGATGAACCAAGCAGTGCTGGCAAATATAGGAGCAGGAACTGGATTGCGGCTTCACCACGGTCCCACAGTGCATCTGCTTATTGCTGATAATCCCCAGCTGAGAGGACTTCACACGGCATGGCAAATCCACATTAAACACAGTGCATAGCTCCTGCAAAAGCTTTAGGAAGGAATACAAAAAAAATTAAACATATACCAGAGAGCGAGACACGGATGTGAGAATCTGGCCTAGATCCCAACATACGTGGGATACACAGATAACCGTGTGCAGCTAGCTCACCTGTGTATAGAAGCCACTAGCTGCCTCCAGGAATAGCGACAGATTAGCTTGCACCTCACTGCGATTTGGGTTTGTCCGGTTTTTAGCCTGACTCTGCAGTGTCGTAATCTGGTTCTTGAAGGCATGGTTCCAACTAAAAAGAAAAAAAAAATACTAGTTGGGTTAACTGGCTGCAAATACTTGCTATTTACTTCCAATTACATTTATATAGCAAAGTGCACACATTGCAAAAAAACCTCCCATGGGAGAGCTATTGGAGGAAGTTGATGGACAGGTCTGATCACATGCCCCTCCATCAGCAGCCATTGTATGGACAGAAGTGCTGGTCAGTTTGTTGAGAAAGCGGCACTAACAAGAGAAAGTGGCCAACCCCTAACTAAGAGAAGTGGCCAAATATTAGGGTTGCAAAAACTGGGGTACAGAAAAAGTTCGAGATTAGACTACACAGCTTAGCTGTGGGGACTCATAGGCGTGCATGGAAGCTTCGGTTTAATGAGAACTTTTCATGCTGAACTGGACACAATGTAATAAGTGGCTGCAGAGCAGAACTTTTTTTTTTTTTAATTAAATTGTGCCTCTATGTTTCAGCGATATTAGAAATTAAGTATTTGACATTAATATTTTTTTTTTTTGTCAAGACCAAGTGGGCATTAGGACAGAGTTTTCACTGGGGGAGTGTACTTATTCCCCCTGTATGATGTTGACCAATGATAGTCAGGCAGCAACAAACAGGAGAAAAAGAACACACCCCCATCATAGCTCAGAACAGGCTACTGCAGTGTACAGTGAGATCAGAGCTGCCATTACATCTCAGAGAGTCAGAGGAGTAGCTAGAGGTTCAGCTAGAGGTAGAGGGGGTGGGGGGCATCCGAGTGGATCCCTAACTAATAACTTTGATTACAACTACGATGGTGCAGTCTAATCATGGGTACAGGGGAACCTCAGCATATGACAGCACAGTTATTGGAAAAAAATCTCTACACAAAAACGAGGAGTGGAACAATCAGAGGAGAAGGATAATAGAAACACGTCACCACTTCTGCACGTTTCCCCTACTCCTGGTTTTGGCTTAAAATACAGATGTAGAATATTGACCACATACTAAGCGTGTGAACATGGCTTTACATTGGCTTTCACTCAAGTTCTCAACGTAAGTCTTAACATGGGCCACATTGAGGCACCTCGACCATAAAGTGAGAGCACTCACAGGTCTTGCTCCACCTTCTTGTCCAGTGCATACTCTAGGTCTGTCACAAGCATCTTCTGGTACAAGTCCTGTAGAGCCTGACGTGATGTCCACACCTCCGCTGTGCCAGGCTTAGAATCTGAAAATCAAGAAACCACATGAGCACAAACAACCAAAAGCTCAAAAAAAAAAAAAAAATGTGAGTCTTAAAGGTAATACGCCTTGGGGGAAAGAGTATGCAAATAAGTGCTCTACCAGAAGGATGAAGACTGTCAAGAAGCTGAATGATAGTGATAAAGCTGAGCTCATGGAAGTCATCGGTTGGCGCTCAATCCACTACACCAATCTCCAGGTGCAAACAGGTGACTAGAGATGAGAGAACCAGAATTTAAAAGAAATTTTCCAGCTCCAACGTTCGGGTCCTCATTGTTTTCAATTGGGTTCAGGTTCAAATTCGGGTAAAGTTCTGGTACCCAAACCAAACTTTGGACTAAAGTTCGGGTAGGGTACCAGAACTCGAACTTCCACGGGTCCGCTCATTCCTAAAGGTGGCCGAAAACACTTTTCGAAGGACGGAGCGTCTTCTTCTTCAGGTAGGTAATATCAAAAGTTTGTCGTTCTTTACATGATTAAAAAAATCTGATTTGCCATCTTGCACCTTCAATAAAGCTCTGTTTGCACCTGGGGATCGGTGTAGTGGATTGAGCACCGACCAACGACTCCAATAATCTCAACTTTATCACTACCACTCGTCTGTTTGCTGAACCAACGCACAGGGTCTTGGCAGGGAGAGGAATAAATACGGTAGTAATAATAATAATCTACTCTGGATGTTATGCTCAAGGCTACATAAAGTGAGCTTTTTTACGCCATTTCCACACCCTTGTATACCTCCCCTATGAAGTGCATTCTCTTTTTTACTTTTTTGATGTGTTTATACCAACAGGAAGCCGTCATACACACACAGAAAACAGCAAATGGAATTTCACCAAATTAAGCAGAACATTGATTTGCACAGATGACCCCAAAACAGCGCTCTATAGATGGAGGGTTCTGGTTTGAATCATATCTCTAGTCAATCAAAGCTCGTCTATAGTGAGAAAACTCCATTAAAGCCCTGTGTACACAGTGTAATGTATTGTATGCAGCAGGACAATAATATTGAGTGAGATCACTTGGCAGGAGTACGGTCTGGTGGAATACGTCAATGACAACCACAATCTGCTAGTGGAAAAACCACCTGAAAATCCAGTTTCATGCATTTATAATTACATTAGAAAATTACAGAACTAGCAACTTCCTTATACTTTATTTTTATTGGACTTGATCCTTTAAAAAAGATGGGAGATCACGTGATAACCTTACAAGTAGGGGACACCATCACATTTGCAAACAGAGAACTCTATTAAATCCCACAGCACTCCTAGAGGCCACGCAGGGTATGGCAGGGTAAGTGACCTAACCAATATAGTGCTAGCCAAATAAGATGTACTTATCCACACAAGTGGCTGAACTGGGTGGTGTCCTCTACCACAGCGGAGACGGATCATTAAACATGTTTACCTGTCATATCTGCTTTCAGGACTTCGGCCTGCCTGTATGGAGAAAAAGAAAGAAAAGAGTCAATATAACAAACGATACGAGCAGCATCCATGCAGAACCCATGCAGCAAAGTTTTTCTAATCCTGGACAACCCCTTCATTCCAGAAACTGCAGCACCCCTGACCATGGGTTGTACATGGTACTGCAGTTTGGCTCTATTCACTTCAATGGGGCCACAACCCATGCTCAGAAGGTAAAGCTGTTTTGTTTTTTTTTCCCAACCTAATCCTGGAAATTCCCTTTAAGCTATGGGGATTCAGCCAATCAGGTTGCTTTGTTTATTTTCAAAACGGCATCTGTTAGACGAGAGCCGACACATGGGCTTACCGACATGATCTTTCGAGAGGCCCCATATACATCAGATGGTGGTCCGGAATTGCAAAATTCAGCAAGTTTGACTAAAGTTTCATCTAATGTGTACATGTCCTTAGAGAATTTGTCAGTAGAATTTTAACCCTTAAAATATTTATATGAGCATGTAGCTCTCTCAAAGACCAGTCCAGCGATACCTTTACATTGCCAGTCCGTTCTTCCCTTACGGAGAAATCAGCGTTTGAATTGATATGTAAATTGATAGGTATATTTGATGCCTTTGTCATTCCAGCTCTATTCCCCGCCCAGTGAATCCTCCTCCTCGACTCACAGCTCCTTTGCCTGAAGTCACACACCATTGCGGCTGTCAGTCAAGTAGAAGGACGGGGAATAGAGCTGGAGTGACAGAGGCTTCAAAACTATCATAGTCCTTTAGCCTCAGTTGCATATCAATTTAAGGCAGGGATCACACTTGCGAGAAACTCGCACGATTTTCGTACGAGTCTCTCGCATCAACACCCGGCACTGCCGCCAGTACTCGGACCGGAGCGTGCGGCTGCATAGAAACACATGCAGCTGCACGCTCCGGTCTGAGTGCCGGGTGTTGATGTGAGAGACTCGAACGAGAATTGTGCAAGTTTCTCGCAAGTGTGATCCCAGCCTAAGGAGGAGGCTTAGAGCTGGAGTGGCAGAGTCTACAGCTCAACCATAGCCATTTGCATACAAATGTGGATTTCTCAGCAATGGAGGAACGGACTGTCCATGTAAAGGTATCGCTGAATTTATCTTTGAAAGAGCTACATGCGTATATAAATAGTTTGGGGGTGAAATTGTCTGACAAATTCCCTTTAAAATAGCACTTGTGGTTATAACCTGGAACCATGTGCCCCCTAGTGGTCTGTGAACATGTATGTGGGGTGTAGAATATTTTTAACAACTTTATAACCGAAATTTCCCATTTCCTTCTATTCTGAAAGTCCGCGACAGACCAGTTTATGCACACGCCAAAAAATGTGTTATTGCAGGTGTCTCTAAATGTAATAAGTACCCGTTACTGTGGAACTGAAAACATCAGCGCACTATTTATTGGGTTTGTGTACTGAAAGTACAGAAGGGGGGCAAGGGTTGGTCCCACCAAGTTTCTGAATATGCGGATAGATTGTAGATATCAAAGTTGATCTTCTGATGGATACAAGCGACATGTGAAATTATTTCACAGCCACACACTTCAATGCAAAATATTAAAGGACGACGAGGACGACTTGTGGCGCCTGCATCAATTATGTGATCACTTAAATAAATGAGATCTGTGGAAGGGGAACTCTCCGCCACAGTGAGTGCCCGTTCTGCATCTGCGCTCCACCGTGCTAAGATGATAAGGAAATGGGAGTTTTACCCCTGGCATCACAAAACGCCGTCTGTCAGGATAATTGCTAGCGCCTCTGTACAAGACACAGTCAGCGTAGAGACAGGAGGATTTAATGAGGGAGGGAGGCAGGATGCAGGGCAGACAATACAAATCCTTCACCTCCAGAGTCTTCGCGGCTCCCATCACTGATGGATGTAATAACAGGCTGACAACACGGAGAGATTATAAATGGAAGCTGGTACCGTACATTGTACATGCAGTCACGCTGCAAGCTATAAATCAGACTGATATATCGGGGAGTGCGAAGAGATTCAGTATGGGCTGTATAGTAATCATTGAATTCCCTGCTCATTAGGAGTCCAGTGGGCGGTCCTAGTAAGTGTCTGACTTCTGCTCCCTGCCTATAACATGTGCTTTATGGACTGTGCAACATTTCTGAGCCGACACGTTCGTTTCAATGTAGTCAAATATTAATTGCAATGGCATAATTTGCACTGCAAACATATATATTGTGGACAGCACCACAGAGGAGTCTGCAGGGAGTCTGCCCCAAGCTCCTCCCTGCACTGTGTGACTTGATTGACAGATCGATCCCTACACATAAGGATGGATTTACAGAGTCGTCCAGGACTAGGAAACTGATGTCTTTATCATTCGGCCAGGCCATCAATATCAGTCCGATCCTTGGCTTACCGACTCCATAAGCCTGGTTAGCAGGTCCTGCAGCATCCATAGTTACACAGTATACAGAGCTAGCGCCACATATTGTGCAGTGGCCAGACTTTGGTACTACAGTATAACGCCTACAGAACTGCAGTACCAGAAAATGGCCACTACACAGTTTACAGCGCTGTTGTGTCCCGGCTCCATATACTGTGTACCTCCAGCCTCCCAGGACCATGGGGGGCTGTGTCTGGTGTCAGACTCCCTCCAATCTGATATTGCTGATCTATCCTTAGGACTGATCATCAATATAGTAGTCCTGGACAAACCATATGGCTATGTTCACACGTTGCATTTTTTCAGCTTTTTTTATCCAAATTTTAAGCTGCGTTTTACAGTATCAGCAAAGTCTATGAGATTTCAGAAATCTCAAGCACACACATTGGTTTTATTTTCCTGACTGATCTGGAAAACTGCTGCATCTCTGCAAATTGCAGCATGTCACTTTCGGCGCTTTTGCAGCGTTTTTTTTTTTCACCCATAGAAAACAATGGATAAGTGCAAAGAGGCAGCAAAAAAAACGCAGGTATCAGTTTTTACTGTGTTTGTGGTACAAAAACCTAAGGAAGTTAAATAAGGCTGCAAAGAGAGCAGCGGAAAAAAAAAACGCAGCAAAAACACAATGTGTGAACATAGCCTTAAAAGGAAAGAAAGGCAAGGGAAAAGTCTGAGGGAGATGATGATGGCAGATTTCTCTCCCTTGCCTGGTAAAACACAGCTCAGTGTAATGAGGCTGGCCATATTTCATGCTGCCCATGGTTTCTCTAAAATGCTAAAATCACCTTAAAGTACTACTGTCATGTGAAGGTCATCCACACGATGCACATAAAAGGGTTAAACCGTCAGTTCTAAAAAACAGGTGCTTTATACTGTGCATGCTATGCAGCTGGAAAGGAAACAGGTTGTCAATCAGCCCCTCTCACCCAATCAGGATGCCTGAGAATATTCTTAGAGAGAACATATAATGCTCCTTCCAAAATTTCTTTCCAGCTTGCGATCAGGCACAGTACACAGCCTTTATTTTTTTAGGCAAAATAAAACACATTTGGGGCATTTACCTGAATTAATGATGCAACAAAATTCTATACAACATGAGTCAACATAGGATGCTGTAGGTTTTTATGGCTTAAACATAGTCCTTCTTAGAAAATGATAATCATATATTATCATACCTCCCAACTTTTGAAGATGGGAAAGAGGGA